>VMDR010011801.1:0-27763 GCA_007922815.1 Macrotus californicus
GAATCTGTGGCACGGCCTGGTATGTGGTGTCTTTTACATGGTCAGAGGCAGTACATACGACAGAGAAACCCCAGTGCTCGGTGTTCTTTACGTTGAAGAGGCAGCAGCAGCGTCTGCTCCCTATGCCTCTATGCCAGAGTCATTCGCTCCCACTCTGCCCCACAGCACCCGCCCACACCCCTACTTTAGTGTTCATTACAGTGTTATAAAGGTAAAACTCGGTGTTTACACAATCAAAATGAAAATGTAAGTTCCTGGCTTCTGAGCACCTTGAAGGCAAGAACGGCACCTTATTTAGTCTTCTGTTTCCAGCATCTCTTCAGATATCATTTCATCAAAATAGTGTATTCAACACCCTCGTTCAAAATTGAGACGCTCTGTTCTTGTAGCGCGGCTCCCATATGTGTCTATCGACAACATGTTCTACTTCTCCACATTCCATATCCCGTCCTTTAAGAACTTTTTAATTTAACTTATTGAGGTGACCTTGGTTAATACAATTACACTTAGGCTTTAAGTGTATGATTCTCTGACACAGCATCTGCATATGGCATTGTGTGCCCACCACCCAAAGTCAAGTCTTCTTCGGTCCCCACGTATTTGACCCCCTTTACCCTTTACTACCCTTCCAACCCCCTTCTCTCTAGTAACCGCCATGCTGCTGTCTGTGTCTGAGTTTTTGTTTGTCTTGTTTGTTCATTTCTTGCTTTCAGTTTTATATCCCTCATATGAGTGAGATCATATGGTTCTGGACTTTTTCTGTCTGACTTAGCTTGATATTCTCAAGATCCATCCCTGGTGTCACCAGTTGCAGTATTTTTTTTCCATGACTGAGTACTGTTCCATTGCATATATGTACCACATCTTCTTTATCCAGTCATCTGTCAAAGGGCTCTTCGATGGTTTCCATGTCTTGGCCACAGTGAATAATGCTGCAATGAATATACGGGTGCATGTATATTTTCGCAAATACCTCTTTTTCATTTTAGGGGTAGATACCCAGAAGAGGATTTGCTGGGTCATATGATAACTTTATTCCTCATGTTTTGAGGAACCTTTATATTGTTTTCCATAGCAGTTTACATCCCCCTCAGCAGGGAATGCACATGCCTTTTTCTCCACAACCTCTCTAGCACTTGTTACTTGTCTTGTTGATAACAGCCATTCTAACAGGTGTGAGGTGGTATCTTATTCTAGTTTTGATTTGCATTTCCCTAATAGCTCGTGAGGTCGACTATCTTTTCATGTGTCTGTTGGCCCTCTGTATGTCTTCTTGGCAGAAGTGTCTGTTCGGGTCCTCTGCCCAGTTCTTAATTGGATTGTTTGTTGTATGAATCTTTGTATGTTTTGGACATTAACCCCTTGTTGGAGCTCTTGTTTACAAATATCTCCTCTGATTGGGTTAGTTGCCTTTTTGTTTTGTTGGTGGTTTCTTTTCTGTGCTGAGCTTTTTAGTTTGATAGAGTCCCATTCATTTATTGTTGCCTTTACTCCCCTTGCCTTTGGAGTCAAATTCATAAAATATTCTTTAAGACCAAGGTCCATAAGTTTAGTATCTGTGTTTTCTTCTGTGTAATTTATTGTTTCACATCTTATTTTTAGGTCTTTTGTCCACTTTGAGTTAATTTTTGTACATGGGGGGGAAACAATAGTCTAGTTTCATTCTTTTGTATGTAACTTTCCAATTTTCCCACATCATTTATTGAAGAGACTTATTTTCTCCATTGTAAGTTTTTGGCTCCTTTGTTGAAAATTATTTGCCCATATACATATGGGTTTCTTTCTGGGCTCTCAGTTCTGCTCCATTGGTCTGTGTGTCTGTTTTTCCACCAATACCATGCTGCTTTGATTATTGTCGCTTTGTAATATAGTATGAAGTCAAGGAGTGCAATACCTCCGGCTTTGTTCTAAAAAAGAGAATTTTTTAACCTTGACCAGCTTATGATATGTCTTACGACTGAATGAAGTAGCTGAGGTACACAGCTGTCCCTGAGCCAGGACAGCCACAGTTCTGGTCCTTCCTATTGTCCTTCCAGCAACACTGAAGGAACTCATCTCACAGACCATGATCCGCTGGGCCCAGGAGGACCACATTCAGGATGCAGACCTCATCCGGATGATGTTCAGCCTCCTCCAGAGGCAGTATGACAGCATTGGGGAGCTGCTGCAGGCCCTGAGGAAGACCTACAGCATCAGCCAGGCCTCCGTGGGTGACACCATCAACCTGCTGGCTGCCCTAGGCCAGATCCGCTGCCTCCTCAGTGTCAGGATGGGCAAGGAAGAGGAGCTGCTCATGATCAACGGGCTGGGGTAGGTCATTTCCAATGAATTGCAAACCTGTCGGAAGAGTGTCACGTGGGAACACTGGCTTACCGTGCTGTCTGGATGTCCCAGAATCAAATCACATACAATCTCTGGGTGCCTCCTCCTGTAGGCACTCCTTGTAGGATTACATCCTTGTCACATCAGTCACCTTTGATAACCTGAGAGACCAGACTGCCAGCTAATCAGAGTGAAGGGACATTGCCAGAATAAGTAGAGAGGAGTCTTGGAGAAAAACAGTTATTTATCTTGAATCTGATGAAAATAGCCTCAGGGAAGCAATGAAAAAATTTAGAGGAAGGGACAGTGTGTCCAACCCAACAAGAGAGACACCTTTTGAGCACTTCTGCTTTTGATTGGAAAACTTCTGAGACTTCCCTCTGAAACATTGCTACCTGCACCTTCCTTTTCTCAGGACTACGCTACTGTCATTTTTGTCAGTCCTGGGACACCTTTTCCCATAACGACAGTTTGTGTCTCTTCCTTACAATTATGAAAAAGCGTGTTAGACATCAGAAAGATTTCCTTTAACTGGCTAACATGGCACTTCCACCTTGCAGATGAGAAAACCAAGGCCTAAAAAGGCTCAGTGTTCAGCCCACAGCTTCACCTGGTTAAAATCAAGAGCTAGAACTGCGGCCTTCCTGCTGCTGAATGTTCCATCCCACCAGCCTTGAGCTGGCAAATTGAAGGGGCATCTATCAGCAAGGCCCCAGAACAGGGACTTTGAGGACACTGGGATGGGGGTTGAGGGGTGTAGGGAACACATGCGTTCCACAAATTCACTTCCAAAGCAGAATCGCATAGTACCAATGAAAAGACCTTCATGGGAAGAGAGAAAAGCTACCAAATGAGCCTCTCCCGCAGCCCTTGCCATAGACAGAGCCACAGCAATGGCGTCTGCTCTTAGCAGCTCCAACACTCGAGGGGGTGGCGGGGGGGGGGGCTACCCTGCAGGCATTACACAGCCAAGTCTCCAGCTGCTCGGTCCTCACATTTGCCTGCAGCTTTATTTTGTGAATCTGTATTGAATGACTGAAAAACATAATTTCTTTCACATTTTGTTGTTGATTATGTCATCGGGTTTTGAGGACCACTGTCCTCATTGTTACCTAATACACAATTGTCTTCAGAAAAGGGTACAGCCCTATCATTAAGAAAACTAAAATATATAGGGACATAAGGACAAGAGTACAAAACAATAAAGACCCTAAGTACACGGAGGAAGAGAAATTTGGCAATTTGGGCTGCCTTAAAAGTATTGTAAGTTCAAAGACCAAGGGACAACTGGTTAATAAGTCATTAAAAGGGAATGTTTCAAAGAAAGAAAGCAAGTGCTTAGCAGAAATGAAAGAGCATAGAATATTCCAATCAGCTAAAAAAGCACTCCACGTTTCTTCCAACTGACCTAGTGCCGTATTATTAAACTTTTCAACCTGCTTTTACCCTATTTTACCCTAGCCATGTGTGCGCATTTATGTGTTCTCATCCCTGAATTTCCATAGCACTGAAGTCAGTGCGAGCTGACATCTCTCTCCGATCCTTACCCTAGAGACATAATGAACAACAAGGTGTTTTACCAGCACCCCAACCTCATGCGAGTCCTCGGCATGCACGAGACGGTGATGGAGGTGATGGTGAACGTGCTGGGTGCAGAGAAATCCCAGGTAATGCTACAGGGAGAACTTGGCCAGAACTTGACCCCTGGGCAGGAACACAGGAGGCGCCTTGTTTGTGGCCACATGGCTGGTGTCCATTGCCTCAGTTGCTCTTCCCAGAGAGAGGGAGGGACATACACGGTGCCAGGAGGAAGCCAGCAGGTGGGGCGATGCCTCTGAATGGCACCCAGCCAGTGTAAGAGCTTCAGCTCTGGGAGCTCGGGGGCTTTTCTCACTCGTTTCACTGGGTGGTTCAGCTGTTACGTTCACCATACTTGGCAGCCCTGCTTCCTCCCAGATGGGATTCCTCCGGTGTGTTTTGTGCTGTGTCAGGAGAAGGCTGTTTTAAAGGAGAACGAGATCTTGTAACGATCCTGGCAGTGTTCCCTCAGGAGTGTGTGGGTTTCCTCTGTGAGCCAGGCTCCTAATGGCTCCTGGTCAGCACCCCCATGAAGTGCCAGCCGTCACGGGAGCTCCTGCTGGCCAGGGGAGGGGCAGGGTTAGGGCCCACCTTGTCAGGGGTCCTCCTCAGAGCCAGACAGCTTCTGAAGGCAGTAGATGGGGTATGTTTTCGTACGGCAGAAATTTTAGAGTGCCAGGGTCTGAGGAAAGCAGTTGCACCAGCATTGAGAGGTGGGGCTGAGAAGGGAGAACAGATGCCAAGCTCAGCTTCCTCCTCACTTGCTTGTCTGATCTCTCGGGGAAGTGGACTCTCCAGAACGTCCCAGGTAAATGCCCGGATGCCTCAGCAAGCAGGTAGACTGCAGATGTCGGAACCTGACTTCTCGAGCACCCTCCATGAGTCTAACAGGGGGTATCCAGGGCTTCCTAGGATCCTGGGCATTATCAGATCAAAAATAAGACAAGGCCAGGCCCTGGAGACGCCAGTTACTTTGATCAGCAGAGAAGTCACGGTCAACAGCACTGTCAGGTGGCATCTCAGTGCTGAATGGTGTGAACCGGATGACAAGTGCTGTAGGAGCCCAGAGGGGAGCAAAAACAGACGTCACCAGGGAAGGCTCACAGTCTGAGAAGGTGATGCTTCTGAGGCTTCCACACCAGGAAGGGCCGGTTTTCACCCAGGACTCAGGTTTGGGGCCTCGTTTGTCTATGATCATCCATCTCCCTCCTGAAATTTCCCATCAGCATACTGTCCACCCCCTTCCTAGTTAGAAACCACCCCTGGTGTAGGATCGTGCAATCTCACGTAACATCTGAGGATGACTGGGATTCTTGTCTGATGGCTGTTTCCTTCGAAGGAAAGACATTTCAGGGACTATAACTAGTTGGCAGTATTTCTGGAAGCCTCTCCTTAGCTGTGTGTGTACTTTCCATCTCTCCTATGAAAAAGTCTTGGAACAAACTGGAAGTAAGGACAAAATTTGTTTTTCCAAACTGTTCACAGTTTGCCAGACTTCAACCTAAGACTCTCTGAAGCCAGACTTTCCAGAAAGACCTCACGATGGATTCTTTTCCTTGACACTCCCTACTTCTCTCTGCAGATTGCTTTTCCAAAGATGGTCGCTAGCTGTTGCCGCTTCCTCTGCTATTTCTGTCGAATTAGCCGGCAGAATCAGAAGGCCATGTTTGAGCATCTAAGTTACCTGCTGGAGAATAGCAGTGTTGGCCTAGGTATGTCCTGTTGTAACTTCCACATTTGGGCTGGGAGGTGACACGCCCCCCCACACCCCCACCCCCCACCCCACTGACCACTTAATTGGGAGGTAAAAGGAAAGAAGCCCCATGTATCTTATGGGATTTTTTTGTTAATACAAAAAGGCCCCTGCCTGGTGTAAAAACAGGGGAAATAATGACACCTGTCTCTGCTCCCCAACCTAAGCAGCGATGTTGCTCCCAGCCAGCACCGGGGACAGGTTTGTGTCGGCACGGTCACAGTTTCACCTCGTCTCTCTTGGGACCAGGTGTATAAAATGCTGCCTGAAATTGCAGGTATAGTCTGAGGCCCACTCACCTGCCTGTGGGGCAGTGCTAATGAGACCAAGGTCACAGATCCAGTCCCTTCCTGCAGGCTGGCTGCAGACCACATGCCTGTGCCAACCAGCCAGCCAACCAGCCAGTGCTTTCCAAAGCAGCAGGGCGGACTAGCCCAGAGCAATGTGGATAAACAGTGCCACTGTATCAGCATCACAGGGAAAGCCATGGGACACATAGGTCTTATTAACTGCCCTGAAGGGAAACCGCATAAACTTGTGGCAGATGCAGTTACACACAGCCGTGCAGGTGAAGTCTAAAATCTGAAATCTGATAGCTCGGGTTTTCTATTTATCAAATGCCACCTCAGGCTACCAACCTTTTTTGTAAAATGCCACCTGAAGGTTTTCTTAATTCTAGCCTAAGGCCCTGACAAATGGAAACCATGGTGACCTGATAACTGTCTGAGCTAAGACTGTTCGAGGCTATTTTTAAATCCTGGGTGGTGGCCCCAGAAGCAGCCAGGTCCTCTGAGTTTAGTTGTTCAATGACAGCTACATATTTAAAGTGATCATCAAAAGGGAACCCCAGGAAGTTTCATGGTAGAAAAGCACTTGAAAATGCGTAGTCCCAGCTACTCCTGTGAAGTGACATTCTAACTTAATGCATGTTCACAATCAGTAAGGAGTTGTATGGTGGGCTGGGGGAGGGGAGAGGACAGCAAATAGAGTTGTTCTTAAATTAGAGGGGCAAGTCCCCTCAGAGAACTGCAAGGTAAACCAGGTTTAGGGTGTTTGCTGCCCTCACCTGGCGAGTTGTGTGCACTACAGTCTCAGTGTAGCGAGTGGTGGTCTGTTGGTCCTGTTCTCACTCCTTCTTTCCTCCTTCCTCAGCCTCCCCATCGATGAGGGGATCCACTCCGCTAGATGTGGCAGCTTCCTCGGTGATGGACAACAACGAGTTAGCCCTGGGCTTAGAGGAACCAGACCTCGAGACGGTAACGGGCCCTGGAGAGGCAACGACGTGCTTGCTCTTTCCTGCTGGTAGCGCAGCCAGGCCCAGCAAGTGCAGACCAGAGGATCTGTGGCCTGAAGTGGGACTTGGGAAAATCTGTGAAGGGGATGATAAGGTTTGCCACCCCTTGCAGGTGGTTCCAGCAGCCTAGCACAAGTGCACAGACTTGTCTAGACCGAGCCAGAAAATTTCCCAAGTTTGGTTCCAGGAAGAGAAGGAGAATGGACCAGTAAATGCTGTCGCTTCTTCCTCCTGTTGATCACAACAGAAATTAGGTCCCTTCAGATTAAACAACAACAGCACACACGCCCAAACACGGGCACTTATTTTAGTGGCCAGTGAAATGCCTCATACCTGTAACCCTGAAAACTCTTCTCATTCCTGCTTCCATTGGTGTTTTCCCTGACGTTTTAAAGGCCAGATCAAATTGAAGATACTATTCCAAGCAGAATAGTATCCTGACTAGTTTAAGAAGGAAAAGTGTGATGACAGTCGTTTACTGAGTTTTGACTTAGATTCATTATTTTTGCAAAAGGACTTCAAGTATCGGATATCAATGAATACACGATTCATTTGACGAACATTTATTGAACACCTAATTCGTGCCAGACCCTGGGGATTTTTTCTTTTTCATTAAATGTATAGGTGTGACATTGGTTAAAGACCCTAGGGGCTAAAAAATGAAAGGACAGCACTCCTGACTGTGTGGATTTCACAGCACAGCGCTCTCTTCTCTTCCCCCTGCACACATGAAGTATCGAAGGCTAAATTAGAACAGCAACTGCATTTCAAGAGAATGTCTATCTGCCAGGCTTTTGCCTGATACCACCTAAAAGTAGGCAGATTCTAATATTCTCCATGATCACAGAGCTGAGCACTAATGGTGAGTGTCTGGTAACCTGGAGCGAAGAGAACACTACTGATCCTAGCCTGTAACTGCCTGTGGCCTCTTCACTAGCCACCCCAACCTTAACATCTTGGCTTTTCACTCTGGAGAACTGTTGTGGATGCAGAACTTGAGTAGGGACCCCTGGTTAGTCAAGGGCCCACTGAGAGTCAGCCAGCGACCTCATTTTTGATCTTGAAATACCATAGCCAAATACACATGGCCAGCCTAGATCCATGGGTATCTCTCCAGATGTACCCACATACACCTATTTTTATTTTATTTTATTTTTTAAATCCTCACCCACAAATATGTTTACTGATTTTAGAGAGAGAGGAAGGGATAGAGAAATATTGGTCAGTTGCCCCAACTGGGGATTGAACCCACGACCGTTTGGGACGACTCTCCAGCCAGGGCAGTAGGCCCGTTTTTAAGTGGTAGCTCCCTCTTGCCGGTACTGGGAGAACCAGGGAGCTGACAGCACACGGCGTTCTCATACATAACAGTGATTGTCAGTCCTGTGGATTGCTTGGAAACAAAAATGAAATGGAAGCTTTGGCTTCAAATCTACTAAATTACTTACTTTAAATGTTTGGGCTCTCTGTAACTTTTAGGGAAATGAAAGCCCTTCAGATCCCAGAATTTTGCTGTCCTTAGAAGATGTTGTAAAAACCTTGGGCACTTACTTTTGTACTGTTGGTGGCAGGTGGTGACTTACTTGGCAGGCTGTGGCCTACAGAGCTGCCCCATGCTTCTGGCCAAAGGATACCCTGACATCGGCTGGAACCCCATTGAAGGGGAGCGCTACCTGTCCTTCCTGAGGTTTGCCGTCTTCGTGAATGGTGAGTCCCAAGTGTTCTATGTCTTCAGACCTAGGATGGCATAGTCATGGGTATATACAAGGAAAAGAAGATCTTTTGCATTGCTTTCTATTCATAAAAAGGATAGATTCTACAGGTAGACGGCAGCTGGTAGAAAAATCTCAGAAAATCAGGCCAGACGAGGATCAAGAGAATCATCCAATGATTCTCTTCAGCAGAAGTTCTAAGTTCTAGTGCCAGATGCAGCAAGAAATTCACGGTGTGGGCTTTTCAGCTCTCTGTACCCCTTCTATCTCTAAAAGAGGGGGCTTATTAACATCTTCTTACCTGTTTCACAGAGTTAAATGCGGAGATGCCTCCAGATTCTTAGACTATTGGATGGATGGATGGATGGATGGATGGATGGATGGATGATGAATTAATTAATTAATGAAAATCAAGAATAACTGAATAGCTATATAAGATAGCTAAACTCTCTGGAGAAACAAATGTTATAGCAGCCATAAATATTATTCTTAATGCAAGTCACCTCCCATTTCCAGTGAATTCCTAAACTACAAAAATTCTGTATTTCCCCTAGTATAATATGCTGAATATTGCATAAAATAAGTGGACTTCTTGCTTTCTTGAAAATGTACCTTGCCTCCCAAGATTCTGTTTAATACTAATCTACTTATATTTACATTATAGTTGGGATTGCTCTTCCTCCTCCCAGTCTGGTGTTCCAGGCTAACAAATCCCGCTGGGCTAGTTAAATGATCACAAAAAGGAATTGCAGCTAATAAGCAATCATGACAGTCATTCTAAGTATGATCATTTACCTCAAAGTATATTGACATGCTATGATCATTACATTTCCATGTACTTTTCTTGTTGTCCCTCCTCACTCCATCCCACATGCTTACCTTCCCACACTGTAATACACTCTGTTCTTAATATCTGAATGATTTATTCTTTCCTGGTTTTTTTCTTTTCCTTCCTGGGTCACAGACTTTGAGATGTCTGTCTTTCATTCCCCGGGTCTCATCTAGCCAGGTACTTAATCACCTGTCTTTTGCTTCTCTCTCTGTGTTCTTCACTGCCCCTACCTGTTCATCAGCATGGCTAAACTCCATTTTCTTGGAGACCAGTTTCAGGGTAGCCTCTGATAGTCTGTTCCACTTCCTATTCAAGTGATCACATGCCAAGAATTAATGCAGAGTTACTCTGGTATTAAAGAGAATTTCTTCAAAGTAGATTTTTAAGGACTCATAAAGCTCACCAAATTGTGTAAATAGGTCGAATTTATTCACCTCAGCCACCTTTGCATTCAAGATCAAGAGCCGTATTGAGTCATTTAGCAGGACTGTCTGCATGGGTTAAGAAAGTAAAGGAGCCCACTGGCCGTGCTTCTATCTAGATTGCTTCTACGGGTTACGTATGGCCACGTTGAACTAAAATATAGACCAAAATATTAATCTGTTCCCTTTGCTATTAGGTTATTTTATGCCCTTTTAATATAGTCTCTGCTGTGCCATTTCATAATGAACTAGTTCTGGAAAGTTAGCCAATCAGTGGGAAGATACATGCATTTTCATTCCACATTTACTGTGTCTTCGTAATATAAAGACTACAACTGGTTTAGGCAAAGGGTGTTAACTTCTGCTCTCAAAGAATTTACAGTCTAGTAAGGGGAGTACACATGGACAGAGGTCACCATAAGAAGATGACGAGGCTGGAGGGCTTCCTGAGGGGTAACTCACATCCTGTCGAGAGGATCAGAAAAGGCCTCCTGGAGGAAGTGATGTTAGAGGCGAGCTTCAAAGGATCAAATTCCCAGACACGGAGATGTAGGAGAAGGGGATGCAGTTAGGGAACAGCGTGAACAGTGGCCAGCAGGCTAAAGCCTGCTGTGCTCAGGAAACACAGCGATCTGTTGGTCTGGCAGGGGTGTCCAACCTGCGACCCGTGGGCCGCATGCAGCCCAGGATAGCTGTGAATGCAGCCCAACACAAAATCGTAAATTTACTTAAAACATTATGAGTTTTTTGTGTATGTGATTATGTGTCACAATGTATTTCATGTGTGGCCAAAGACAACTCTTCTTCCAGCATGGCTCAGAGATGCCAAAAGGATGGGCACCACTGGGCCTAGAGGATGGGTGGATACATAGATGACCCTAGTAAAAGATAAGGTTTGAAAGATAGGTAGGCAGCTATTGGGGGGGAAACCAAAATGCCAACCTGGAAAGTTTAGTCTTGGTTCATTGTGCAGAAAACCGGGAGGTCTTTTTAACAAAAGAGAGACTGATGGGAACCCTGGGAATTTCTGTGCCCAGGTTAGGGTAACAGGTTTCTGCATTATAATGGTGGTGGTAGGCATGGAGGGTAGAAGGTACATTTGAAAGAAATTACAGAGATAGAATGTACAGAACTGGGTGGTAATGCTGATTATGGTGGCTGGGCCTGGGTACATCGAGAGAAAGAAACTGAAGTCACACTGAAGCTTAGCAGTGTGAGGGTAGAGAGGAAGAAACCCAGATGTGAGAAGAGAAAACGGTTCGGGATGGACAATAATGAGCTTGGTTTGGTTCGGGCCATGTTGATTTTGCAGTGTGTAACGCCAAAGCCGAGATGCCCCTAATTGGGGTTAGAGGATAGACATCCATTGGCCGACAGTTTGGGGCTGGGTAGACATGCAGATCATCTGTGGGTGAAGTAGAGGGAGCAGACTGCCACAGGGAAGAGCATGAAAAGGGGAGAGATGCAGAGTATGAGGAAGAAAAGGTTAGACTCCTGTCGAACACCTGAGGAATGAGAACAAGTGACTAGCACAGCAGAGCAGTGCGGAGAACCAGCTGGAGAGCAGAGAATCTTAGGTTCAAATACAGCTCTGTTGCTTACAAGCTTTGTGAGTGTAGGTGAATTATTAAAACTTTCCTAGCCCTAGTTTTTTTATACACTATATAAAATGGAGATAATAATAGTATATAGCTCAGAGTTGTTGTGGGGCTTAAAAGAAATAATCACGGCTGAAATAATCATGGTATTCTGATTAGCACAGTGGAGAATCATAGCCTGCGGTCGTGTTAGTTGTCACTGTTGTTTGTAATTCCGACAAGAGTATGAGGGCATTAGAAATGGGAAGACTCTAATAAATAGATCCCTCGAGATCTCAAAGCCCTTTATACATCTTTCTGTCTAAGAGGTGATTGAAAAGAACTTCTAGCCACGTTTGTCGCCTCTGCTGAGCAGCAAAAGATAAGAGTGCAACGGGTGATTATGGCAGATGATGGGAATGGTCATGGCGGTTGATGATGGTGGGCGTAGGGGCCGGGATAGTGGATGGCGATGGCAGGTAACGGTGGGTGGTGACAGGTGGGGGTGGTGGACACTGGTGGGTGATGGGTGAGGGTCGTGACAGTAGGTGGTGGTTAGTGATATTGATGGTGGATATGATGGTTGAGTCGTGGTCATAGATGGTGGGCCATGCCAGGTGGGTGGTAGATGGTCACAGTGGGTTGTTGAGGTGGCCATGGCGGGTGGTAGTGAGGGATGATGTGATGGAGTTGGTGACAGCAGGTCATGAGGATGGTTGTAGTGATGACAAGAGGTCAAACTTACTGAGCATTAACCACGTGCCAGGCACTGTTCAGAGTACTTTTAAGTGTATTCACTTACATAATACAAAAATCCAGTGACATAGGCACACTTACCTTTCTCATTTTATAGAGAAAGTACCTTGCCCAGAACCACAGCTGGTGGCAGACAAAGCTAGGATTTGAACTGCAGAAGGCTGGCTCCGGGGCCCAGACATCCGTCAGATCAGTCTGCAGTGTTACCTTGGTAGCCCTGTCTCCCTAGCGAACAAGGAGAAGCAGCCTCTTTTTCCTTTCAGCTTGTCAAAAACTGCGGCATTATTAAATTACTGAGTGGGGCTAATGCTTTTTTAAATACATTTTTAAAAGCCAAACCAAAAGTTCTTGCTCTATCAAAGTAACAGAATTGGACATTTATTTCTAACATTATTTTACTAGTCTTTCTTAATATTTGTATTAAATCTCCTTAAACAAGATTTGCCTTTAAAAGAACTTCTTAAGGTATATAATTTTCTCCACTTTGTTTTTATTAGCTTGCCAGAAGCCTTGGGGCATGTTTAGCTTTGAGAGTAATGAAATTCAGAAGCTCCTATTTACTCTGCTGCTGCAAATTCCATAATCACTTTGGGCATCTGATTAATCCCTTCCTGATACTCTAAGAAGTAAAAGATTACATCCCAGTGCACGAGAAGCAGGAAAATTTCTTCACTGTGCTTCCTTTGAGTCCTTGGAGTGTTTCAGTGATATCTTCCCCAGGCTACAAACTTGGCTGTGAAAAACACAGGATCTCCCAGCTTTGCTGAATTTCTCTAGGCAGCTTTGTCATCAGTGGCCGTAACTTGGACATCCATCATATGACATGGGAAGGGAATATGAGAATTTATGAGAAGTGACAAGAGACGTGCTCTAGAAGTTCTACTCTGCTGTCACTTACAAATTAGAGCAGGAAACAGAGCAAACTTAAGTCGAACTATCAGAAACATTATGGAATAATTACTAGAAATTGTCATCAAGGACACCTGCCTACATAGTGATGCACATGTGACTGCTGGCATACCAAAAATGATGGTCCTTATTGGAATCTGGCATAATGGATGGAGGAAGGCCTGGGCAAGAAGGCAAGTGTTGAATAACATCTTGAAGAAAAAAATGGACGTCATTTAGCAGAGTACTGTGGAGCGAGCCTGCTGATTAGCTTTTGAGCTGGGAGACATAAATCTTTTAGATTTGTCAACTATATTGCAATAAACCTGGAAAAATTCTTTTTGGGTCAAGAGAACAAAGTAGCAAATTAGCTTTGAGGGGCATAGTCCGTACAGATGAGTAAAAGAATCAGCTGGTTCATTTCTAGTCGTGTTTTCAGAGTCAGAAAGGATCTAATAACCATTTTCAGTATGATTGGTACTGAAGACCTGGAATGGTTAGGATTAAAATATACGATCTTGTCCTTATTCTCAAATTTACAATACAATTGGAAAGATGAGGCAAACTCTCAAAACAATTAACCAATGGTAAAAGATTTAAATAACAGTTGGAGACAGTTATGAGTAACAGTGTGGTAGTCAGGAGACACTTCAGGCTAGGGTGGCAAGAGGAGAAGGCAGAATGGGAGATGTATCTGAGACGTGGCCAGTGGCAGGGGGCTGCTTAACACCTGTGTTACCCCTTCTCACTGGTTAAAAGACATGTCAGTCTCCTCTTCCCCACCCTCTTCACTCTGCCCCTGGGCCTCTTGAATCTCTCTGACTGAAAAGATGAAGGAAATCAGTCAGGGGGGTCCCATAAAGGCTTGTAGAGACAAAGGCAAGGAAATGGGACTCCATCTGTAAAATCTCAAAGGGAAACAGCACCAAAAGAACTCAAAGAAGCCAATGGCAAACCAGTGCCCAGGGCCCCAAAACAAGGAAGCCTGCGCCCGGGGGAAAGGATGCCTGGCCCTCTTCTGTTCACGCTCAGTGAACTGTTCAGGGGTTCTCCCCCACAGCTCCCGTCAGGTCCCAGCAGCACTGCTGGCTGAGCAGCTTGGCAGTGAGCTCAAACGTCCAAAATCCATATGTAGAGGAATTCTTTATCAGTCATTCTATTGCTAGGAATGGTAAATGAAGTCTGATACCTAAGCAACATGGTGGATTTTAGCTGAAATGGCAAAGCTGAGCAAAACTGCTTCATCAACATTGTTCCCACAAAATGGTAGTTTTATATGAGTCCGGTGCTCACCACATTGATTTTCATCACCTCAGTGAGAATGCCCACGTTTAACAGGTGGATTCCACTCTCTCAGAGCACCCATCCCAAGATACTTCTATATCTCCCAAGTTTTATTTCACATTTTTCAGGAAAAATCCACAGGGACCCAAAACTCTAGACACATGGGCAAAATTGTAGAATGATTCTGGGATCAAATATCAGTCTCCAGAATTCTTAGGTTACTGAGCCAGTCCACCCTGCAGGATTTTCACTTAGTCCCTCGACTTCAAATTCCACGTGCACGCGGATCATCCCCCACGTGAACATTTCCATCCTTTACCGCCTCCCAAGCCCCAGACTTGTGCACCCGGTGCCTACTTGGTATTGCCATTTGGGAGTTGAACAAGCATCTCAAATTTTGTGCATATCAGAGCTAAATTTATAATTATCTACCCCAGACCTGTTCTTCTAGATCCCCTTTCTCTCTGAACTAGCACAACTTTGCAGATAATTCAAATGAAATCTTAAGTGGCATCCTTGACTCAACGTTTTCCCTGAATTCAATTCATCAAAAATTCTATTGATTCAGTGTCTCAAAGATATCTGAAATCCACTGACTTCTGTCCATCTCCACTGGCCACATCCGACTCCGAGCTAGCATTGTTTTCCACCTGGACCACTACAGCTGCGTAGGAACTGGTTTCCCCACGTCTGCTCTCACCCCTCTATCAGTCAGGCTCTGTGGCACAACAGATAACCTCTCAATCTCACTGGTGTGTAACCTGAAGCATGAGTTTTTTGCGCACGTATCTGCAAGTTGGCTGGGAAGCCCTGCTGCAGCTTTGTGCAGCTGCTGGGTGGACCCTGTCCCACTCGTCTCATCCTACTGTCCCAGCCTAGCTCTGTTCTTCACGACTTGCCCACTGTTCCCAGACCAGCAACTGGCATGTAATACAGGCTCAGCAAAGGGCTGGATTCATAACCAAGTGTGCAAACCACCCCTGATTCTCTCTCTTCTGTCACAGTAATTTACTTCAACTCCCTTGCCTGGCACTAAGGAAGGGATTTTATGTCTAAAGCACTTTCACTAACTCGTGTATACAAGTTCTCTACCACCATATTAAAGTTGGCACTTACCAAAAAATGATATTGACTCTTGGCCATCACCTCTGCCTTGTGATTCTCTAAATTAACTAGATGAGAGTATCTCTAGACACATTCATGCTGGGCCCCACAGTGCTCTCCCTTATTGCACTGGGACTTCATTGAGGATATGTTCATTTCCTTAGGACTAATTGAAATCTGAGAAATCAGGCTCTTATAAACAGAAGCTAATAACTGGTTGGGCAATACAATGATGCATAGTCCCCCTTGGCTTTCCCTACAGTCATTTCAACCCTCCATCTTGAGTTGCAATACAATCCACTCATTTATTCAAAAAATATTTGTTCATTTTTTAAGTATATTTTATTGATTATGCTATTACAGTTGTCCCATTTTTTTCCTCCCTTTTATTCCCTTCTGCCTTGCACCTCCACTCCTACCAGCATTGCCCTCTCCTTAGTTCATGTTCATGGGTCATATATATATATGTTCTTTGGCTTCTCCATTTCCTATACTATTCTTAACCTCCCTCATGTCTATTTTGTACCTACATTTATGTTTCTAATTCCCTGTACCTTTTCCCCCTTTCTCCCCACTCACCCTCCTGTTGATAACCTTCTATGTGATCTCTATGTCTGTGAATCTGTTCCTGTTCTAGTTGTTTTCTTATTTTATTTTTGTTTTTGTCTTTTTAGGTTTGGTTTTTGATAGTTGTGAGTTTGTTGTCATTTTACTGTTCATAGTTTTGATCTTCTACTTTTTCTTAGATTAAGTCCCATTAACATTTCATATAATAAGGGCTTGGTGATGATGAACTCCTTGAACTTGACCTTATCTGGGAAGCACTTCATCTGCCCTTCCATTCTAAATGAAAGCTTTGCTGGATAGAGTAATTTTGGATGTAGGTCCTTGGCTTTCATGACTTGGAATACTTCTTGCCAGCCCCTTCTTGCCTGTAAGGTTTCTTTGGAGAAATCAGCCGACAGTCTGATGGGCACTCCTTTGTAGGTTACTGTCTCCTTTTTTCTTCTTTTAAGATTCCGTACTTACCTTTAATCTTAAGTAATGTAATTATGAAGTGCCTTCATGTGTGCTTCTTTGGGTCCAACTTCTTTGGTACTCTCTGAGCTTCCTGGACTTCCTGGAAGTCTATTTCCTTTGCCACATTTGAGACGTTCTTCTTCATTATGTTTTCAAATAAGTTTTCAATTTCTTGCTCTTCCTCTTCTCCTTCTGGCACCCTTATGAGTCAGATGTCGGAACATTTAAAGTTGTCCCAGAGGTTCCTAAGCCTCTCCTCATTTTTTTGAATTCTTATTTCTTCATTCTGTTCTGGTTGAATATTTATTTCTTCCTTCTGCTCCAAACTATTGATCTGAGTCCTGGTTTCCTTCCCTTCCCTCTTGGTTCCCTGTATATTTTGCTTTATTTCATTTTTCATGGCCTGCACTTTTTCCTCTATTTTGTGACCATACTCAATCATTTCTGTGAGCATCCTGATTACTATTGTTTTGAATTGTGCATCTGATAGATTGGCTATCTCTTCATCACTTAGTTGTTTTTCTGGAGTTTTGATCTGTTCTTTCATTCGGGTCATATTTCTTTCTCTTGGTGCACCTGTTATGTTGTAAGGGGAGGAGTCTTACGTATTCACCAGGGCATGGCAACCCATGTAGCTGCGCTGTGACGCTGTATGTGGAGGAGTGGTCCAAAAGGAAATAATGCTGCTTGCTTGGCTCTTAGTAGCTTTCAGTCACTTCCCCCGCTACCCATAAGCAAATTGGGCCCTTCTGGTGCTGATTCCAGGGTGGGCGGATTTGTGTACATTCTAGGATCCTGTGGGTCACTCTAGCAAACTCTCCTATGAGGATAGGAGTTGTTCCTGCCCCCACAAACCCCACAGGTCCTTATAGCCAGAGGTTTTGAGGTTTTCTTTTCCTGTGCTGGAACCCTGGGTTGTGCGGTCTGTCTCGCTCCCCAGTTGCCCCTCTCAGTTTATCTGTATGCAAATGTTGGACTGCCAGCCACCACCTTGGCTCGCATCCTCTCCACCCCAGCTATCTGTCTCCACCCCTCCTACCTGTGTGAATAAATGTTTCTTCTTTAACTCCTTGGTTGTCAGACTTCCATATAGTTTGATTCCCTGGCAGTTCTGGTTTTTGTTTTTAAATTTGTTGTCTTTCTTTTGGTTGTGCAAGGGGTTCCATCTTGGCCAGAAGTCCAAAAAGATGTTTTTGCATACCTGTTATGTGCCACATATTAACAAGATGCTTGAACATGTGGAGATAGGTAATTTAGACATAATTCTGTGTTCTTATTAAACGTACAGTCTAGTGAGAAAAACTGACACAAACAGATATGAACAATTAATTAATTATACTTGAGTTCTATGCTTCAGGGAAGAGGACAGGGGGTTTGAGAGGACCAGGTCTTTTGGGGCTTCCAAGTTCAAGCTTGTTCTGAAGGATGAAATGGAGTGACCCAGGTCAAGAGTTGATGTCAAGGGAATGAGGGGGAAAAGAACATTTCAGGTGAAGAACTTTAAAACAAGGATGGTAGTGAGAATATGGAGAGCAAGGGAAGTGATAGGCTGATGGTAATATCATTACATCCGTAATAATCGTCCTTGTGGTGAGGGTGATTGCTTCAGGGTAAAATGAACAATCAGTCCATTTCCATCCAACTTCTCAGGAATGTGGAAAGAAGATAGTAATGTGAAGACAGAGTTGAGAGCCTTTGAAGAAAGTCACTGTGAACATTCACACTGTTGTGAAGCTCTGTTCATTTTGGAACTCAAGCAAAAGCATTGTTGTAAGCCCTTGGGCAAAACTAATCTACCTCAGATCTCTCTCTTCCTTGTAAAATGCCCCTCAGGGTCAATATTCAGCTTCCCTGCAGTGGATTTGGTTGGTAGTCCAGGCTGCTGAGCTACAGGTAATTAAGAAGAGAATGTTCGCTCTCTTTTCTAATCATGCCATTCCCTGCACCTTGTGAAGCCTTTGAACATTCTTTTCCACAGTCCCTTCTCTAATTAGCAGCAGTGGTTGCACTTTAGTTCATTCTTTTCCAGGGTGCCCTGTGCATCCCCCCCAATTCAGTAATCAAGGAATGGTTTCCTGGGTCAGCTGGTAGAGCCAGCCTAATTAGCTTAGATCTGAACCTGAGATTCAGATAAAATAAGGCTAATGTGGCAAATGAATTTCAACAGGAAACCTAGTATAGAACTCACAGTCTGGTTTTTCAAATCCTGTTGCACGTTGTGGTCCTTGTCCCATCAAAGTCCATGATGCTGATGACTGTGGGAAGAGCAAAGTTGAATTCAGCATGCTGACCCACAAGGGTTTCCATCCTGACAACTAAAAGAACCAGAGTACAATATTTAAATAAGCTGATTAACGGGGGAATTTCCCCTCTAATTTTAATACAGAAAATTTCAGTTTTAGCTTCCTTATTCTTAAAATTAAAAATGACAACCAATGGGGTAGAATGTGTTCCTTCATCATTTTGGGGACCAAAGATCATTGAAAGCAGTGAACTGTGACTTTATCTATGACTAAGAATATTTGCTTTCAAGTATATTGAGTCTCCTGGTGGTTTTTTCTAAGTGTTCCTTCTGTGATTAAACTTTATCAAATATAGATGTTAATTTCAGCTAATAGGAAAGCATGGCCTTGGGGCTTCTCATCATCACTTTACCTGAGCTCTCTACAGGTGGCACAATGTCACTCACTCTCTCCTTGGCTTCTATCTTCATTGATTCTTTCCGCCGTACCATTGTTGTCATCCTTTTACCCTTCTGGTGTCTCCTGAGAACCTTCCTCACATGGATTCCCATTTGATAAAAACAAATTCCTTTCCTGATGTTACACATTAAATCAAACTTGAAGAAAAACTTCTTTACACAAATTTTAGCCTCCTAAAGGATTGAACTAGAAAGCAGCGAATGCACACCGATGGGCTGTTTAAATTTAGTTTAATGAAACTTTTTCTGAAACAAGTCACCCAATTCTAAAACTTAAAGAGGTATGTATTTACAATCTTGAATTTTACTTGAAACGCAGAAGGTTGAATGATTTTAAGAAAGAAAGAAAGGAAAAGGATGTCAGCAAGCCAACCTCGGGACCGGGAAGGGTTGCAGCAGGGTTATAGGGCAGGCTTTCCGGGACTGTGAGACCCATCAAATGTGTGCAAGAGTGGAGAGCTGCACATGGTGAGGGGCTCAGGCCTCCTGCCTATACCCACATGAGCGAGCGTGGAAGCTGATACTCCACGGCCAGGCATGGCCTCAGGAGACTACAGCCCTGGCCCACATCTTGGCTGGCATCTCACAGGATTTCTCCAGCCAGGACCACCTCACTTAGTCACTCCACTATTCCTGACCTACAGAAACTGTAAGATAACAAATACTATTGTTTTAGCCTGCCAAGTTTTGAGATAATTTCTATGCAAGATTAAGTAATTAATGCAACAGCACATCAGGGTGCAACCTCTACTATGGAGCTCAATTCTCCAAGAAATATCTATTAATGATTTTGTAGAAGAGTTTTTCTTCAGTCTTCATCCAATGCACAACATCAAAAAGTCTTGTCTTTGAGTATTGGCCAAGAGATAAATTCTCAGGCACCCATTCAAACTGTGTTTGAGACAGAAGGTGTGTCTTATGAAGTTGTTTAAACAGCTGTCACACTGCCTTTGACTCCAAGTATCAGCCCTGAGCGGCACTGGCTGTCCCTTTCTACGTGTGACAGTTTCACTGCTTAGTCATGTCTTCAGCAAATGAGACCCTGTCTTAGTTGTCTGCAGCTCCTCCAAAGAAAAATACCAGCAGAATATCATTCTCCAACCTTTAGCTTCTTGTAGAGCTATTTTTAGTGTCAATGTAACCAAGGCAACTTGACCAAGTAGATGTTTACCATGGAAAACCGGTTTCAGGAATGCTCGGCGGTCTATTCACATGAACTTGGTTGTTCCGGGGCAGGTGTCAGACTGTGAGGCCAGCTCAGGAGCTAACATGTCACGTCTCCACAGGGTAACTGAGGCACACCAGCTGCAGTGACCGTTTACTTCCTCTCAAAGGAGAAAGGAAATACCTTTTACATGCCCCTCACAGGGTTAACAAGTTTATAAAGTTCTTTTATTCTCTCAGTCACTGGTGAATTAATCAGTAATTAGTGGTAGCTGGGTACTCTATTTCTTGGCCTCTGAGGACCTAAAGATAGTGCAATAGTCTGAACAGCACAAAGTCCTGAACTTAAAAGCAGGATTCTGTTCTATATTGGTTAATTAGAATACTTCAAATAAACAACTTCTGACCTAATCTTTCAAAGCTCAGCTTTCTTTTCGTTTTACAACTTAACCTTAAAAAAATGTGTGGCAAGCCGAGTCAATTACTGTTCTCCCAGCCTCATCAACTAGAAATAAATTCTCGGGCCCTGGCTGGTGTGGCTCAGTGGATTGAGCACTGGCCTGTGAACCAAAAGGTCGCAGGTTCAATTCCTGGTCAGGGCACGTGCCTGGGTTGTGGGCCAGGTCCCCAGTTGGGGGTGTGATACATCTCTCACATGATGGTTGAGGGTGTTTGAGGCAGCCGATGTTTCTCTCACACATTGATGTTTCTCTCCCTCTCTTCCCCTCTCTCTAATAATAAATACATAAAATCTTTTTTTAAAAAAAGAAAGAAATTCTGGGGCTGTCCTTTCTAATGAGAAGGAAACAACTCTTTTCCTCAGGTGAAAGTGTGGAAGAAAATGCTAGTGTTGTGGTCAAGCTGCTCATCAGACGCCCGGAGTGCTTCGGCCCGGCCCTGCGGGGTGAAGGGGGGAACGGCCTGTTGGCCGCCATGCAGGGAGCCATTAGGATCTCGGAGAACCCAGCCCTCGACCTCCCCTCGCAGGGATACAAGAGAGAAGTGTAAGTGAACGTAATCGCGTTTGGCACAGATACAGTTGGCGAGCGCCCAGATATTGTCAGTGCATGAATGATTAAAGATGCGGCAGTAACTTCCCCCTGGTAGAGAAAGCATAGGCTCTTTACAGTGACAACATTTTAAATCACTTTGTCAGGCACATCGTTGTCCTCACTCTCTATTGCCTTCACCCGCTTCCATTTTTCTTACTCCACTCAGACCAGCTGGCAAACGGAGAAGTCTGGCAAGCTCTTTAAGCCAGCACAGCGCCCGCCCACCCGCTGCCCGCACACAGCATCACCACAGGAGGAAGCTGTAGAGAGGCTGACGGCCCGAACCACCAAGGTTACAGTCGCGGTCTAACTCCGCACTGTTCCCTTCAGTGCCCTAAACCTCGGTGTCTCATCTCATACCTCACGTTCAGTCCTTCCTCTCCTGAAAGTATTTTGATTTGATTCTTTAGGTAAAGAAGAGAAGTGCAGAAGGTGAAAAATGACAGTATCTGTGATCGTGGTATTTAAAGGTGAAGGAGATGGTGCATTGGCAGATGGCCTCGTGACTTTCTTTTCATTAGTCTATGACCGTTTCCCCTTCTTCTATCACAGCCTCGGATCAGACCTCAGAATCTAGAGAATGGCTGTAACTCAGCAGAGATAACTCTCCAGCTAGTTGGCTTTTTTTTTCTTTCGTCATTTGTTCTGGCAGGTGACCTCGAAGAGCTAGAAAGAACATAAGGTGTCTCAACTTCCTCATGTTATGTAAGAAAAACTGAAGCCCAGGGTTATACAGCTTGTTAGCAACAGAATGAGAACGTGGACATAGCCCTCCTGACACCTTGTCCAATGTGCTTTCCATGTATGTTTAGGGAGGAAAGGGGAATGAATGGTAGTAACTATGAGGATTACATTTCCTCTCCATGAGTGTATATGGTCTGAACACTCAGCTAATGTCAGTACACGTGCTGCCAAGTTCCTGGGACCCTAGGAATGTCATGGACAAGTATTTGGTGCCTTTGAACTGGGTGACTGAAACCACCTGGTTGACTTCTGGAGGGAAGAAAGGTGTCCAAGGGAAAAGGTGCTTGATGCCCAGGACGAGCAGTGTTTCCATATCAAGCAGCTCGTGGCCGTACCTGCCAGGTTCCCTCACACCTCCTTGTGTTGGTTCTTTCTCAGCAGCACAGAGGACAGTGAAGACGAAGAAGAGATCATGCACATGGGCAACGCAATTATGTCCTTTTATTCGGCTCTTATAGATCTGCTGGGCCGCTGTGCTCCTGAAATGCACGTAAGTACTCGAGTTCTCAGAGTGCAACTTTGAGGAGCTTGATCCGGAGCCCTGTAGATTTCCTGGATGTAATTTCTTCTTCTGTCTCTGGCACTTGCTGACATGCCTCTCTCTCAGTTTCTTTTAGCTCACATGAAAAGTAGTTTCCATCTCTGGTACCTGATTCTGCAGCTTTCTAAGGAATGTGCACACATTCCTTACATGTTGTTGAGTCAGCAATGACTCTTGGTGACCCTATGGCTGAGTGACGTCCACAGTGTCCTGTCCTCAGCAGCCCTGCTCAGCTCCTGTGGCCTCAGACCTGTGGCTCCTCTTAGGAAGTCAGTCCATCTCATACCTGGTTCTTCCTCTTTCCCTCAGCTTCCTGTTTCCCTGCGTTGTTGTCTTTTCCAAAGAGCCCTGCCTTCCTAGGACGTGCTCAGAGTGTGACTAGAGAGTGGCTTCTGGGAAAACCCCTGTGTGGTGTGGTTTCCCTGTGACACCAGCTGGGCGTATCTTCCACGTATCCTGTTTCAAACACCACCCAAAACTGTGGGCCATATGCCTCAATTTGGTCAAAAGGTGACCAATTTGATTCTTTTTTCTATGACTTTATCCTTTTTTTTTTTTTTACTTTCCAATTGCAGTTTACATTCAGTATTATTTTTTATTAGTTTCAGGTATATAGCATAGTGGTTAGTCAATCATATACTTTACAGAGTGACCCCCCCGATACTTCCAGTGCCCACCATGCACTATACATAGTTACTATGATGTCAGTGACTATTTCCTGTGCTGGGCTTTACATCCCCCTGCCTGTTCTGTAAGTACCAATCTGCACTTCTCAGTCTCTTCATTCACCTTTTTCACCCACCCTTCCAGCCCTCCTCTCTGCTGGCAGCCGTCATCCTGCTCTCTGTGTCCACGAGTCTGTTTCTGTTTTCCAGCTTGATTCTTGATTGTAGACATCAGGCTACTCACATAGAAAATCCTTTTTTCTTGATGACCATGTTCTCAGGCACCAGAAAAGTAGTCTCTTTCCATGGTCTGTGTTTATTTCCCAGAGGTAAGCTTTCCAGACATACCGAAAAGGATGCTTCTGTTTTTATGGGATGTCTTTTTAGACTTCCAGTTTTGACCTTAAAAGTTGTGGGGTTTTTTTTCCTCTTCTCATTTTACCTCTTCAGGGGCGTGAGAGAAAGTGATCTTATTTCATACAATGTTCTACATCATAAGTGAGAGAGGAAAGAACTGCTTTTTACATGATAACAGAAAAGATAGCCTTTTAATTTTTTTTTTAACTGAGTAATTCTTTGAAAGAACTGCTTGATTTGCTCATTCAAGGCTCTGGCACCTGCCTGCCTCTCCCTGCAGGGCTCACTGCAATGCGTTTATTACTGAGCATCTCCCAGAAGCACTTGCAAAGCAGATTAGGTTGATGTAGACAGTCGTAACTGATATTGGTAAAATTGGGTATTTGGTCACTGCCAAGTTAACAGTGGATGTGTTTGTTTGTTTTTTAATGAACAGCACCCATTAAAGTAGTGGCTTTCAACCTTTTTGACCAAAATAATTTCTTTTGACCATAGTAAGAAATATAGTTTACATTGCCACCTAGTATACACATATTCCAGAAACAAAATTTATCTTTAGTACAGATATTGCACTGTGATTTTTTTCTATTCTCTAGTAATCTATTTCATGCTCTTTAAAGTGGTCACAACCCGCTAACTTGATTTTATAACCCGCTAATTGTTCCTGACCTGTAGTTTAGGACTCTGCATTAAAGCATGAACTCTTACCTCTCTTCCATATGTCATGGGTCTTGCCTAATACACAGTCTAGCCTGTTTACAAATCCATCAACAAATGTTTAAGAAAACTATTCCAACATGGAAGAATCTAGATCAAAAGTATGTGGTTAGTAGAAAGCCTAAATCTTAATAAGGGAAGCTGATCAGATTCCTTAGAATTCTATTTTCTACTGTGACAAACCAGCTTTTCCCACATGGGCTCATCTTTCTATTTCCGTGTCTTAAACAAATAAAGGAAACTTGAAAGGGAGCCAGGGAAATAGTAGGGTGTTCTACAGTCTTCAGGGTGGGGATATCAGTTCCCCTGCTCACCCATCATCACTTCAGAAAGCAAGTTACGGTTTGCTTATTCTCAGGAAGACAGCAGCGTGGGACGGCCAAACCATCAGAGCCCCATCTGGGAAGGAGTGTCTTCTCCCTTACTGCGCCCCTGGTCTGACGCTCTACACACATGCGCACACACACACCTTCTCAGATCCCCTCCCCCGGGCCCAGCCTCTGTGAGTGGTGGTAGGAGGGGAGATGCCATCATCACTGATGGCTGGCTCTCTACCCACAGAAATGAGAGGTGGCAGCTGAGGGAGTGCACAGCATTCTTTTCCTGAGGCCTCTGAGTGTCATATCCCAGCATGCCCTGCAGCTGACCTGGGGTCGAGTCAATCTTGAGCTCCTCGCACTTCAGTTCTCTGCTGCATCCTCTGCCCAGAAGCATGCCTGTTGCCCCCACGAGCCGGAGGTTGTGCACCTGTACATGCTGATTGGCCCACTCATGGCTGTATGGTTCACATCATCCACCTCAGAATAACTCCGCTGAGATCCTCGGTTTCTCTACGACATTCTCTACACCCTTCTCGCCTATCTCCAGTCCCAGCCCTGATCATCCTTTTAGAAAACTAAAATGCATAAGTCTTTCTATATTTAGTGGCATTCTAGATTCTGGGATTATGACCACATTGTCACCACTCCTGTCATGGCCACAAATTGCTCCCTGTATTGCAGTCACACCAAGAATTACCAACAGGCTCCACATTTACTGCTGAGACTTGATACCGTAACTGCACGACCATTGTAATCCCAGCAAAGGAATCAAGTGGCCTCCCTGGACAGTTATTCCCTCTGCAGCACCTCTTCTAGGAAATTATGTGAAAGCTCCTCCCTTTCTCCTGTGGTCATAAGTGTCTATCACAATTAGAGACATTTAGAAGTGTCCCCAGCCCTTAAAGAGAGCTAGTTCACTGCGAAAGGTTTGGAGGTGGGGTGGAACGGGGGTGTGGGAACTTCCTTTATCTTTTTCTCCAACCCTGCTTTGCAGCTTATCCAGACAGGAAAAGGGGAAGCCATCCGGATCAGGTCAATCCTGCGCTCCCTGGTCCCCACCGAGGACTTGGTTGGGATCATCAGCATCCCCTTGAAGCTGCCGTCCCTGAACAAAGGTAAGAGAAGGAGCTTAGGGCTGAGTGCTGCCATTCTCTCAGGGCCAGGACTCTGTCCGCCGGCACTGGCCCGGCGCAGTCCTCCTTCCAAGCCCCTACTTGCAGGGCAGGGAAGGTCTTGCTCTCTTTCTGGTGATGAGTCCTCTCCTCCTGGCTCCAGCTGGCTGCTCTCTCCTCTGCTCCCCAGTGTTAGAGACTGGGGTACCCTATGTCCCATAGATACAGACAGTCCAGGCCTCCAACACTCTCATCCTCTGGGGGGAGGCTGATGGAATGGGACCAAGGAAGCTCTCAGCATGGCCTGCCTTCTTTGCCTGTGTGTCCCCGAGATGGTGTAGCCACCTGGGGCAGCAGTAGGGCCTGGCACAGGCTCCCTTCAGCCACAGTCCTGTGTACCTCATGCCGTGGATCAGGAACGGATTTTCCCTGATGCTACTTGTGATGCTTGGCAGCAATCGGCATGAACTTTGTGCAACTTATACCCTCCCCCGAGCATTCGGTTCCTCTGCCTCACTCCCCCTGCTGTCCAGACAACTTCATCCAGGCAGGTGGAGGAATTGAAAAGGTAGTATGACTCTGACTGTTAGTGTTCCCCGAACTGGTGTTCTGTGGAACATGTTTGTAGAAGGAATTCATTGGTGTGCAGGGGTTTGGAGTCACATAAGTTTGGGAAATGCTGTGGAATGTGTCACATTTTTTCTAGCCGTATTGAGATATAACAGATGTACAATATAGTGTATGTTTAAGGTGTACAATGTGATGATTTGATGCACTTATATATTGCAAAACATTTAACATATTAAGGTTAGTTAACACCTCCTTCACCTGACCTAATTACCATGTTTTGTTGTTCTTATGGTGAGAACATGTCAGTTCTGTTACAGTAACTCCAAACATACAATGCAGCATGACCTCACATCCCCAGAACTTGAATTCACCTTGTAACTGAAAGTTTCTAACTCTTTGACCAACATCTCCCCATCTCCCCAACCTTCCCCAACCCCTGGTAACTCTCAGTCTACTCTGTTTCCATAAGTTCGGTGTTTTCAGAGTCCACAAGTAGGTGAGATCACACAGTATTTGTCTGCTCTGTCTGACCTATGTCACTTAGCATAATGCCCTCCAAGTCCATCCATACTGTGGCAAATGACAGGATTTCCTTCTTTTTTATGGCTCAGTATTCCATTGTGTGTGTGCATCACATTTTCTTTATCCATTCATCCATCAGCAAATACTTGGATGGTTTCCATGTCTTAGCTCATGTAAATAATGCCATCATGGACATAGGGGGGCAGGTATCTCTTCAAGATAATAATTTTATTTCCCTTAGTACATATCCAGAAGTGGGATCATCTGATAGTTCTGTTTTTTAATTTTTTGAGCGACCTCCATCCTGTTCCCACACCGGCTATGCCAGCCTGCCTTCCCACCCACGGTGTGCACCAGGTTTTCCCCACAGCTTGTCCAGCATTTGTCATGCCTTGTCTTTCGGGTAATAGTCATTCGTAGTAAGTATGAGATGATATCTTGGGGTTGTGCTTTGCATCTCCCTGGATTAGTGATGTTGAACACCTTTTCAGGTACCAGCGGGTCTTTTTTGTGTCTTCTTTGGAAAAATGTCTTTTCAGGTCTTTTGTCCATTTGTAATTGAATTATCTGATTTTTTGCTATTGCATTGTATGAGTTCCTTACATATATTTTTGGATATTAACATATTGTCAGATATGTGGCCTGCAGATATTTTCTCTTGTTTTACAGGTTGCCTTTTCATTTTATTGATTATTTCTACACAGGAGGGTTTTTTAAATCATTTTGATGGAGTCCCATCTGTCGATTTTTGCTTTT
>VMDR010011802.1:0-27692 GCA_007922815.1 Macrotus californicus
AAGCATTCTTGTGCAGACTGGGAGAAAGCTAGGGGCCAATTTCAACAAACATACAAATATTTAATGTCACTTCTCAGTCATATTCATATATATTTTTATTTTTGTTTTCCTCCAAAAAATGTGGAGTTGGAATTAAAAGTCTGACGGGACTCCAGGCTTCCATCTTTAGATTACTTTATACACTTTTTTTCTCTTGGTAATTGTTTGAAAATTCACCTCTGCAATTTACACTGAAAACCTATTAACAGAACGTGCACTGCTGTTGTCCTCCTGGATGCTGCATTTTCTCTTTGCTGTTTAATCCTGATCTCCTTTCTTTCTCACATTCTTCTGAACAAAAAGAGGTGGGACTTAACATGAAGGGATCCCTTTGTCTCTTAAAACACTGGTCCGAGAATTTTCTGAGTATACAATGAGTAAACTGGAAATCCAGTTTGGATGGTCATGATTTCCACCTTGGGGACATCTTCTGAAACATATGTTACCTATGCTTTATGACCCAAATAGTCCCTGTCCTTCATTCTCATAATTTCAGTAACTCACATAATGAAGACACAGACCTCTCTCTTCTCATCTGGTTAATTTCCAGGCCTTAGAAATCTGTCACAGCGGCATTAATAAGTCATAGCTTTGTAGGCAGTTTGATCTTGTTCTGGCTTCAAACTGTGAGCAGAATGCTAAACGTGCTGGAAGCACCACTTCTCGTCTCCCTGGAAGTCCAGGGCACAACACAAGTCATGTTTCGAGTCTCTTCTCATGCACCCCTGCCTTTTCACTCCTCCCTCTCCTAAAAAAAACAAACAAACAAAAAATCAGAGAAACCAGAAACAAGTGTATACCCCCTTTGGAACTAACATTGGCTTTTCTTACAAATGCTCTTCCTTTTCTTTCTCCAGATGTTAACATCCTCAGTGTTTACTGTGCTCCAGTGCTATGTCCCTCCCAGTTTACCTCCAGTCCGTTAAAAACGGCAATCATTTGGAAGCAAATCCGATGTAAATTTTGGAAGGATAACTGGTTCTAATGGAGATATATTGACTTAATCTTCACAAATGCAACACATGCATTTGGTTTGGTTTTTTCCTTCTTCGTTCTTTCCTTCTTTCCTTTTTCCTTCTTTCCTTCCTTCCATCTTCCTTTCCTTTTTCCTTTTTCCTTCTTCCTCTATCTAAACTACACATACACTTAATGGAGAAAAATGGGTCTGTGTTCAAGCAGGAAAAGTAAAAATAAAAGGAGAGCGGGTCCTTGGAAGGTATACTGCCTCCAATTTCACTGATTTTAGAACGGCTCTAGGGTTCTGGGACTGGAAAAAAAAAGGCTTCTCCTTTTCTGATTACAAATACATGATCAAGAAGAGAATTTTGAAAATCAAGAAAAAATAATTATGTACCATCTCATCACTAGAGGAAACCACTGTTGAAAACATAGCTATATTCCCCACATAGTATATAGTGTAGTAATTAAAATTAATCTAGATATACAATTTTGTACCAAGTTTATTTTTTTCTCTTAGTGTTTGATAATGAGCATTACCATTGCATACTCTGCAAACACAGGTAAACCATGGTCCAGGTGTACTGGCATCCACCGAGACAAGCTAGAACTTTAGAAATGGACTCTTCCCTCGAGGAAAAGCATTTCTCACAGAAGTATAATCCTCTAAAGGCCTTTCAGATACTTTACCCAGTTTAGATCCTCAACATATCAGGAAAGGTACTACTTTCACCTCCATGTCACAGATGAGGAACTGAGCTCTGGAAGGTGCGTGTGCTCAGCCCAAGGCCAGAGGGATGTGAACCATTGCACAGGGTGTTAGAAGCAATCAAATGGAGAGAGATGCTAATGACACCCAAAGCAAAAACCGAATCATGTACCCTTCCCAGGCTCGCTCTCTCTCTCTCTCTCTCTCTCTCTCATGCTCCCTGCTTCTGCTCCCTGACTCCTAGGATCCAAACTTGGATGTCATCTTTAAGGCATCCTTTTCCTTTCTCAAAATATTAAATATTAAAGTGTCAGGAAAAGTAGCTCGTTGTTGACCACAGAAAAATGATAAACTCTGTGCCTGAGGTCAAGGCTTTCTGTAACCCAGACCCTAAAACCTCTTCCTTATCTACCCACTATACACACAATGCAAATTTTTCTCAAGTGTGGACTGTGGTCCCTCCAAAACAGAATCCTTTGCAATGGTGGTAATAAACAGGTGTCTGACAACAGCATGGTGGTTACCAGAGAGGAAAGAGGGGGTATGGAAGAGGGTAAAATGGGGCAAATATACAGTGATGGAAGGAGATTAGACTTTGGGTGGTGAAGATACAACACAATATACAATGCAATTCTATGATCTATTATAGAATGAAACTTTTTTAATATTCTTAATGAATATCTCCTCAATACGTTTAATTTTTTAAAAGATAGGTGCCTGGAGGTAGACTCAGGGATCTTCAGCTTTAAGTTGTTGATGATTTTTAAGTATGAGAAGCTCAGCTACACTCCATGCAAACAGAACTGTTCTCTTTCTTAGTATACTCCGCACGTTTCCCTCTTTCATGCTTTTTTTTCAGATTGTTACTTTGATACAGAAAACACCTCCCTTTGTTTCCAAATGTTCAGATCCTGCTCACCCTTCAAGGCTCCGCTGAGATGCCACCTCTATGAATCACACTCTCCCAGAGGCCTCTCCCTTGTCTGAGCTCCTGTGTACTCACTGCTCATGAAAAGAACCAGACTTGCTCTCTCTGTCTTACTCTCCTACCGTGTTCCAGAACTTGTATTGTCAGAATAACTCTGTCACGGATTCTTTAAATTACTTAATGAAACTTAGGGAAATGTTTTTTTATCCAGAGGCATCATGGGATCTTGTTGCCAAATCTACAAGATATCCTAACCTAAATTCCTCATGAACAATAAATGGCATGCATGGCACTTCTCAAAGACTTGTCCTGGATGTTTTAAGAAGAGATACAAGACTACCATTGCAACCCCAAGATTGCACTCCTCTAGCAGTCAAGTTGGGAGGGGTTCTGAAGAGCAAGACACTGAGGCTGTACTAAACCTTCCCAGCCAGCTGTTGTGGGCAGCAGGGGAAAGAGTAAGTGGTGTATAAATGAGACTGCAAGATCTTACAGCAGAAATCACAAGTTCAAATTTATATAGAAGCCAGGCAGTTAAGGGAAATGAAGGTTAAGGTGCCACATAGCTCCGGTCATTCATCCTGAGCATTAGCCTAACTTTGGGCACAGAGAAAACAAGGTGATCTAGAGGAGAGGACACGTGTCCTGTGCAGAGTCAAATCAATGCCAGCTGGTTGGCATCATGCCAGAATGCAGGCCCAGTGTTGCCAAATATTCGGCCTTTTCAAGAGAAATCATAAATTGATTTTTATGGGACGTCCTTTGATTTTGTTTTAACATTGAACGTTAATTCAAATTTAAAACACTGTCTAGGCCAAACACATCTACAGGTCATTTATTTCATGCAGCCTGGTGCCCTGTGACATAAACCAGTATTGCACTGCTCTCTCTCCCGGAATCGTGAATCAGCGTTTGAAAACCAGCATATTCTACACAGAGAGTCTAAGGAGAAGTTAGAAATGATTTCAATGGAGTTCTCATTCCAGCCAGAAAAGAAAGAAAAAAAGAAAGGAAGAAAGAGAGAGAGAGAGAAGAACAAGAAAGAAAGAAGGAAAGAAAGAAAGAAAGAAAGAAAGAAAGAAAGAAAGAAAGAAAGAAAGAGAAAGAAGAAATCACCAGGAGTGGGTAACTGAGGACTTGCAGCTGCTTTTCCAACATCAGAAGTACAGGCCCATGGGAACCAGGGGACACCAGGCCAGGGGGAACTTCTGAGGTGGGCCTGACCCTTTCCAGCTTCAACCTTGTGATCTTGGGACTGTTTATAACAGCCTTGACAATAAAATGACAGTTAACAGCTAGAGAGCTGTTAGTGTTTTATTTTATAATTTGGCTGACACACTTACAAGCATTGTTTATCAGTATCAGTGATATGCATTTACGAGTGCCCTGGTTACATTTGTGGAAGGAAGTGCTTTGGGGGCCTTTTAAATACCAGGAATCCCAGCAAAGGAGAGAGAAGGAATTGGTTTTAGTTTGTTTGATGTCTGTAATTAGAGGTTATTATAAGAGTTCCTGTTCTCCTAAGGGTTATCACCTCTGAGTTTCTGTGGCCATATATGGAGATAGCTATAATTTGTACAAGGTCAGTCAAACCTGAGCCCTAAATGTGATGTGTGTGGAGAGAGCAGTTAAGTTTGTGTGTGGTGTTCATGCCCAAGGGAGGTCTGTCCACAACATCTGACCTCCTCGTGACAAAGTTCACCTAAGTTCAGGGGTCCCTTTGAAGACAATAGTTTTGTAGGTTTATAAGCATTTTAATAGCACTCCCTAAGGTTTAGACATATAACAAGTATTTAGCTTCATTTTTGTTTATTGGTAAATTTATTTATTACTAACGAGAATTCAAAACAAGGATGCAGTTTGTTTTACCCTAGAGCAAGTCAGGAAACCCAGACACAATTGCCATCATCTAATCTCCATCTTCAGAGAACAGCGTCTCCAGGAGGTTGGCCTGAAGACACTCAAGTTCCAGTTTTTCAGGGTGGTCCTTATTTAAATAGTTTAGGCACTGCAGTTACTTTCAAGTTTTGTTGGTTTTTTTCTAAAGTCATTATCTGAATCTTTCCAGCAGAGTATTTCTCCTACTTGGCAGTAGATGACACACTTCCTTCCCTAACATGCCTCAGCCTCTCCCAAAAGACCGGCTCAGTCGGGGCACCAGCTTTGCCCTCTGGTCTTCGTGGAACAGGTAAACCAGGTGAAAAGGTGCCACGACTGCGGCTCCACAGCCAAACTGAACGGGAAGCCAGGCTCGCCTCCCTGTAGCCCCTCCCTTCATTTTTCAGGTTAGGAATCCAGGTCAGGCAGGGTTGTCCTGGCAGCTGGAGGGCATTTCGGGAGCTGGTGCAGTGTGGCTTTGCTGCCAGAGCCAAGCAAGCCTCAGCTTCCTCATTCCATTTCTAAACTGGGTGTGCCCTGCAAAGTATGCTGAGGAAAGAGTGCTGAGCTAAGTTAAACCGAGTACCAAGCATATCCCATGGGTGTTCCCGTGGTGAAGAGATTGACTCTTTACTGCCCCACCTCATAAAACAAAGAACAGCCACCTGAGCCAAGAAGCAAGTGGAAGGGAGACCTCAGAACGCCTGGTGGTTGCCGTGACCTGACGTGCATTGTGAGCGCTTGAATCATCCTGATGTTAGTCAACATCTAAATATCTATTGTATTCTTCACTGTTGCCTAGATGATAAACTAGACTAAGGATAGTATTTTTAATAATAGAAAGTAAGTACTTTAAGAAAAGTATAAGAATATTTAATAAGATAAAATTTAAAAATTGTAATAAAATGAAAAAAAGTAAAACTAAGACATCTTTAATTAAAATTTGTTTGAAGTTATTTTTTAATCAAGTCAGAAAATCTTTGGAAAAAACAGTTCTCATTTTTCATTTATGTCCTCTGCAGAGCATCCAGGTAAGCCATGACCTTAACTAGACATCACAGGACTAGGGAATCTGGTCTGGCTGAAGTAACCTTAGCCTGCTCCTCTCACCTTTGGGAGGAGAGCCACGGGGCTGGCTTCATAGCATTTAAGGCCCTGGCAGTGAACCAGCCAACTTTGTTTGTTTCCTTTGTCTCAGCTGTGGTCCTGCCACATTTGTCACAGCGGGTGGGAAAGAGGAAGCTCATGTTCCTCGGGACACGTCAGGCTGCCAGGGCTCAGAGCCCACCTTCCACTGCGGATGAGAGGCACAGTTCAAAGCCTCCATCTTCCTAATCGTTAACAAATGTCCTCCCTCCCAGGAGGGAGGCTGAGAAACAAGGAGGAAGTGTGAGAAATGGCTCTTAGCTGGACGTGGGACTTCAGGCCTTGGTGCTCATGAGCACGGACAACATAGACATTTCAATGCCGGGTTTGCTGTTCTGAGACATTGTCCAAATGCTTGGCTGATGAGGGGAGCAGTGGCCAAGTAGATTCCAGAAATCTCATGGGAGCGGGACCTGTTGCTGCTGCTTCTCTGCAGCTCATTAAAAGCTCCAATACATAAAAGGGGTATAAAAGGATAACCTTTGAACCACCAGAGTGAGGTGTTTGTCTTGAGCCTAGGATAACTATTCAGATCACGTATGTTTTTGTTTTATTTTTCCCCCAATGTCTCTGTGTGGGAAGCACTCGACTCTTTCATAGCGTCCTCTCATTCTTAAACACCTTGTATACCAGGATTTCTGGCACGTGGTTGTTGGAGCCTGGGGGCTCTGAAGTGGCCACTGCATGCTAGACAGTGGACCGTCAGACCATCTGTCCTGACCATAAGCTCCTACTACTCAGAGCAACAAGGTAAGGACAATGAACTGGACATTAAGCCTAGGTTAGTGGTTTTCCATATAACTCCACAGAAGAGTGGCAGGAACCCCCATGAGGGGCTGGGTAGGGAAACAGAATTATGGAACCCCCACACCCACTTTAATCATCATTTTTAATGCTTTGTTTTATTTCATTCTATGAGTCACTCCTCTCAGACTGACTTCGACTCCTTACCTTGATTCAGTACTTCAGCAGTTTAGACGGTAGGCCTCCTTTACTCCATGATGGAATGTTTCAGGATCCTCCGCGCATGCCTGAAACAGAGGATAGTACCAAACCATCCATATATATACTTATAGACACACTATGTTTTTCCCTAAACATACATACCTTTTCACTTAAAGGAAGTACTTATGGTTTCTCTTTGGTGTGTCCCAATTCGCCACTCCTGCGCTTTGGGACCATAATCGAGCACAATGAGGGTCACGTGAACACAGGCACTGCGATGCTATGGCAGCCAATCTGATGGCCGTGTCGGCTGCTCTGCACAGAGGTGTGATTCCCATCCCGGTGGAATGAAGCAGGGAAGCATGAGTTTACATCTCGGCACTCACAGTGGCACAGAATTTAAAACTTGTAAGTTGTTTATTTCTGGAATTTTCCATTTAATATTTTTGAATTATGGTTGATGGTGGGTAACCAACACCTCGGAAAGAGAATCCATGGATAAGAGGGTACTTATGGAAATCTGTACTTGGATTACAACAGTTCTGGCCAGGTTTGTCTTTAAAGCAGAGAACTGTGGAATGGCTATAAGGGCTTGAAAGTTTAGGGGGCTGGGGAGAGTGCAACCCTCCTGCAAGAATGACACCCACCACCCAGAGTCCCAGGAAAAGAGCCTTAGGGTCCCCTGAGTGGAGGAGAGGAGAGTCAAGATTCTTTATGGGGTATGTGAGGCCAATTGTCCTTGTTCCAGGATGGTGACCTATGCAGCAACCAAGACACTGATGGGAACTGGGTGCTCAGGAGCGTACTTGGTAGAAAACGATCCAGACAGGCACTGTTCTAGCGCTTTGACTCAAGTCCTTCATTGTACCTCCAGTACCATCCTTCAGATCTCTGCCCAAGCTCTATTTCCTTAGCGAAAACTTCCCCCTCATGTTGCAACTTTCAGATCTTTCCGCTCCGTATCTGCATCGCCAAATAGCCTCTCAGTTTACGCTTCAGCCTTTCCTTCACTTAATGTTTCATTATCAGGGCTCAAGGTAGACTTTTGATAAATTGTTTTGTCGTCTCTCAAGGATACCAGACAGTGGACAGAGGTTGTCCCTCTCTCTTTTCCTTCTGTGTTAGACACACAGTAGATATGAAAGAAACATGGGTTGGTAGATTATTTTGTGCTCAACCTACGAATTTAGGAGGAGTGGTATAGAGAATCTTGTCCGTGCCAGTTACTAACTAAACTCATGTGCCTGTTTCAAAATACTGGAAAGCTCTTCCCTAAGTGAGGACTTAGTTATTGGACAGAGCATTTACTTAAAGACATTTTGTGGTTATGCTTTGTTAATTACAGTTTGCCTAGAAATATTTACCAGTCTTCAGTGGGTGCGTGTATGTGTGTGCGTGTGTTGTGATTGATTCTTATACTACTCTCCAAGAACTTCTTATCGAAGTCTTAGAATTGCTTACCTACCATTTGAGGAATAGACTAATACATCCATCCTTTCAACTTTATTTACATTTAAATTTTGTTTGCAGCAAATTGAAAATGAAAATCCTGACACTCTTGAGATAATAGAAACATCTTTCCCTGGCTTCGACTTCCTTGCACAGGATGGTGGGACATCACAGCAGAGGGACCCTGTCATGACCTTTCATGTTTCTCTTTAATAGGGTGGGAGGAATTTCAGAAAGTAATATGCCAAGTAACTCCCACTGAGAGCTCTGAACTCATGAGTTTTGCAGTCTTTCAAGTTGGGTGACTATTTTTTTGTTGATGAACACAAAATAATCATATGTGCATTCATTTATTAAAAAAAAAAAGCCTTATATAAGAAATGTGACTGGGGACTCGGTCTGCAGTCTGTAGCTGAGAGAAGCAAACTTTAATGTGGTTTTTGTGGCTCAACTGTCTCCTCTGCTACTTCAAAATGTCTGCAGTCACATAAGGTTAAGATAATGGCCATCAGGCGGCCCCGTTCTTCACATTTCTGGTCAGAGATAAATGAGAATGTGCTTCCCTGCTGTGCAAACATCCTGTTTATTAAGGCTGGGTGAGCAAGACTGTAAGCACGTTTGGCTGCAGAGAAAACGAAGAGAATTGGAAATGTAGACTATTAAAGCTCAGAGTCTAAGATCAGGCTTTCAGAGTACAAGTGAGTAAAAAGAAAAAATATATTACAGAATGAGCAGCAGAACTGAAATGAAAATGGATCAATTTATGAAAACTAAAGTGTGACACCAATATGCTCAACTAGCGTGTCCAGGTGGCCAGGGCACATTTTGCTCACGGAGACTCATAACACTCATTGTTTATGCAAACATTTGGGGATGAATCCTCCAGTGTTTTAATCACACATATTCTTATATATTATAACTTAGCTCTGGAAGTATTATTTTATTTTATACATACATAAGGCATGGCTTCCCATTTAGAGTCTAAAAGCAATCTGAGGTCAAAGACTGGGCCATATTTATTATCATGGAACCTATTCCTTTTCCTTTAACATAGTAGGCATCAGTACCACTGCATTGCAGACTCCAGGGGCATCTTGATGGTGCTCCCTGGCATTACACAATCCAGCCCTGGTAGGCACTCAGGAGGTACGTTTTGATTTTATGCAGTCCAAGGAAGTCTGCTACGATGTAAAAACTCTTTCGTATTGCTTCAGTGGTCTGAGGAAAAGGAAAGTCTCTGAACCTGTGTTAAACACAGTGCTGCTGCTTTGAATAAATGTCTTCTGGATTCTAAAATATTGAAAAAAGTCAGGCATGTTTCTACTTCTGAGTGCAAAGCAGTCTCCATACACGCATTCTCATACTAACTAAGGATATGAGTGTAGAGTTGCCAACCACTCAGACAAAGAAACAAAAGCCTAAGAGGGTGGCTCAGATTTGGAAAAGTTGTCCTTCTACTGCAGGAAAGCATATGTAACAGCTTCTATATTACTAGGCCAGCCTCCCTTTCCTAAAGATCAGCTTGGAACTACTGAGAATTAGATTTAATAGAGACTCAATGAATAAATACTGCATCTGGGCAGAGAGAAGTTTCTGAGGTGGAGGAATCAGCCCATTTTTTCATCCTGACATTCTTTGGAGCTTCAGAAGTTTCATCTTATCAATAGGAAATGAAATGAACTCCTCTATGGATCCAAAAATTGTATAGCTCCTCTTAAATAATATCAAACATGTTCTCTTTCAACAGGCAGCTCATGTGAAAACTGCAATGGCCACCTGTAACCATGGATTTCGGTGATAAAATCAGTAATGGTCATGGCTTTCTGGGAATAAAGCAATAGTTTCAAAACAGACCTTATAATTGGAAGAATGTGCTGTAATCTGGCGTCCACATCTGGAAAGGTGAGAGTGAAAAGGGTCCATTCGGTCTGTTGACTTTTGATTTTCCAGAGTGCTAATAATGTTGTCTCAGTTTGACTTCTCAAGGCTGGAAAGAGACCAATACATTAGCAATGCTGATCGGCTTTGAGGAGAGATTTCTGAAAAGAAATAAATACGTGAAAGTAAATTAAAACCTCAAACAAGACTTGACTTTCATAGGTCAGCTGTCTGGATTTGAAAATATAATCCTACCTGATCATCCTCTCTGTTCATTTGTCTTTGTTTTCTTTGTTCCTTTTTCCCTTCCTGCTTTCTCTCTCATCTCTTTTTTTTATTTTGCCTTTTTGTAATATGCTTTTGTTAGAGTAAGATTTTTCATCTTCAAATGCTGCGTTTTCAAGAAAATGGGGGATTTTTAAAATACAATAAGCTGATTTGCAATCAGTGAATGCATACCAGTGCAGGGCACGCTTTGAATTGTGCTCACATTCCACCCATGTGAATGGCAGCGTGCAGGAGCCCCGTCTTTGTAGACTTGGGGCTGTACAAGGATAAGTAATAAAATAAAGAAAGACTCTCCAGGAGCAGTGTGACATGCGAAGATGAGACAGAGACCCTGCGATCTGAGTGACTATGAAATGTCCCTAATGAACTCTCTTGCTCCATTTCCTCAGAGCTCCCTTCTAGAGCACAGCGCCTACAAAGCAAGCCATCAGCTTGGAAGTGCAGCTAGGAGGGGAAGAAAGACAGGAGTCTGAGGCTGAAGGGAGACTCTGAATTAGTGATAAGCTGCTGCATCTCACACGCGGAGGCTTCTTTCAGTTCCTGGGGAAAGTGCGTTATTAAACACACCACGCACCTTTGCAGTGTCCTTCAGTAACTTTCTTTTTTGCTAATAAGGTTATTGGAAACAAGCAAATGAGTTTTCTATTTATCTACATGCTGTATAAACAGCTACTACAGGCTGGTGAGGCAAACAGCAGTCATATTGGAAGAGTCCAAACACTCTTTGGCTACATTCAGAGGCTGTAGAAGCTACTTACAAAAGATGTGAGCTGGAGGGAACATAGGGCTGAAACATTTTAGGAGTGGATATGATTTTACCTATTTTATCTTCCTATTATTCACTCCTGTTTTCTCTCTCTTTTCTTCCCTCCCTCCCCCTCTGTCTCCCTTCTCCTGCTTTCCCTTATTTGTGCTTCTGATTTTTATTTTGTTTCTCCTCTAGAGGTTCTTATACAAAGATAACATAATTAATTAATTGGATCAGTTCAGGATGAAAATGTTTAAATTGACAATTTAGATTCATGTAACAACAAAAAAAAAAAAAACTGCCACCACCGCAGTCACAACAACATTGGAAGCAGGCAATTCACTGTTTTTTTTCCCTGTTTTGATAGTTGTGCCCAAAGTACTTGGGAACGGCCTTTTCAAATGTAAATTTTCAACATCAAGAATGATTGATTTGGAACAATATTCCTGAAGCAGCACATTCAAACAGCCAGGCACTAACATACAATGAGCATCCCTCTGAGCAGAGAACAGCCCCAAGTCTGGGGACCAGGGCTGAATACTCACTGGAGATACAACACAGTAGCCAATGTTCTTCTCCTTAGAAATCAAGTGCCTGATGAAGGAGGACTGGCAAAAACCACAGGCACAATACAATTGTATTTTTACAGCATGTGCATGCACACGTACACGCACAGAGTAATTAAGAAAATGGATTGTTCTTTTTAAAAAAAAAATTTTAATTTTATTTTTTGATTACAGTTTGTATCCAATATTATTTTGTAGTTGTTTCAGGTGTATAGCATAGTGGTTAGACAAGCATAAGCTTTACAAAGTGGTACCCCAATATGTCAAGTACCCACCTGCCACCATACTAGTTATGACAATATTATGGACTATTTTCTTTATGCTCTACTTTATATCCTGGAACTATTTTGTGACAACCAATTTGTCCTTCTTAATCCCTTCACGTTCTTCAACTAGTTCCTCAACCGTCCTCCCCTCTGGCAACTATTCATCTGTTCTATATGTCTCTGAGTCTGTTTCTATTTTGTTTGTTCATTTGTTTTTGCTTGGCAATACATATCGACAATGGAATATTACTTGACCATAAAAAGAATGAATCCCACCATTTTCGACAGCATGGATGGACCTAGAGGTTACTACACTAAGTGAAAGACATCAGACAGAGAAAGGCAAATACCATATGATTTTACTTATAGGTGGAATCTAAAAAAACGTATTGTTCTTGACAATTGAATATCCTGTAAGAAAAGTTTGCCAATTCTCAATGAATTAAATGCTATAGAGTCTCAATATCTAATACTACAATAGGACTGAAAATAATTTCATCTCTCTGATGGTTCTGAGACCTGTGAAAGCTTTGTAATATTTGTTCTCTGTGGGACCTATGGTAGGGTTGTTACCATGAAACAGTCAGTTGGGGTGCTCTGGTCCTCACCCATTGGCCAAGATGGTGGCTGGGGCAGGTTCTTACACTGAGCATGTGAAAGGCTAGCAAGATAATTGGATAAAGGAAAAAGATCTCCTTTCCCCCTTCCAGTACCAGATTGGGGATGGGACCTGGGGAAGTCAGGCACATGTCCTATAGAAGTCAAAATGCCAAAGAGGCCTGTCTGTCTGTCCTGGAGAAAGAAGGGATTGGTTGAGAGGTGGACCCACCTGAAGCATGTGAAAGCACCTGGTCCATCCCACAAGCAAAGCTAATATGATCCTAGGAGTATAAAACCCTGTTGCTTACCTAGTGCATCCACACGACCTTGAGGCCCTAGCAGCTGCATGGCCCATGGCTGCACAGCCTCCACACACAGCCTCCAGGAGGGAGCCTGAACTGAACAGCAGCCAGGAACAAGCCACGTTACCTGGATGGGGACTATGACTACTTAGTAGCCACCTGCGGGCTTCAAAAGATTATACTTTAAACTGGATCAGGAACTGTGGACACTGGCTTTTGTCTTGGTCATGCCAAGGAGGTGGGCGTTGAGACAGGAGTCTGCCATCCTCCCGGATAGCGCAGCACCTGAATAAGGCCTCATTTTTTTTTTTACCAACACCATGAGTTTGACTTTTGTGGGAATAAGCAACCGAACCCTTGCTTTTGTTCAGTAGCGTGGTCTTCTTTGTGTACTGGGCGTACTCATTGTATTTCCCTCATGTGCATGTTGTAATCATTAAGCAGGATTATAGGAAGATGTAGGCCAGTGCCTGGCACAATGTAAGCAGTCGAAACATGTTGCTCATTGTTAATATTATTTTGTAAAACCTTTTATCAATAAAGAATCTAATTGTCAGAAGTAAAATAAATTTTTTGTTTGCTTCTAAAAAGCAAAAGTAGATTAATAGTAATAATAAACAATAAAATAATTAATTAATACATAAACAATAATACAATAATAAACTCTGGCCCTGACCAGTATGGTTCAGTTGGTTGGCCATCATCCCACAGAACAAAGGATCTTTGATTTGATTCCTGGTCAGAACACATACCTGGATCCAGGTTCCGCCTCTGATCAAGGTATGTGTGAGAGGCAACCAATCACTGTTTCTCTCCCTCTCTTTCTCTCTCTCCCTCTCTCTAATAAATGAATATATAAAATCTTTTCAAAAAAGAATAAATTCTGTGTTTCACATACTCACAACTGTAAACCTACTTTTGCCTACCCCTGTATAGTTATACTTAGAATTATAATCTATTGCTACATTATTTTGTTGCTTAAATTGCTCCAACTTTGGCCATTGGGAAAATAGTATCACTTAGATAATTGCAGCAAACTCTAATGATGTCTGTTGTAGCATGGTTTTAGTAATTACAGTAATTGAAGCTGAGTGGAAATAAATATTGAGCAAAATTCTGTAAAAGAAACTCTTAGTCATAGTGAAGCCCGAAGTCTACACAAATAGGTACAGAGCAATAGTAGGTAGTATTACATGGTGATGCTTAGATACATTAATGAAAGAAATAAAAAGTAGGAAATGTTAAGCAGTGGAGAGCTGATCTGCTTGGCTGCATCTAATCATTTTGGAAAGAGGCTTTGTGTCATCTGATTATAAGTTTGTGTTTTAGACTACACTGCTTTGAGAGACATCTGTCGAAATGAATCAGAAATATAAACACAAACAGTACATAATATAAATTTTGATTTTACTCTTACTCATTATAGTGTAGTAAAAATTAATAATATTTTCATCATTAGGACTATGAAGACACTAAAGTATAACTTAGAGTCCTATACAAGAACCATTAAGTATAGGGAACTAATCAAGTGTGAAAAACACATTTCATAAACACTGTTAATGTTTTGGTTATTGTGAGACACAACAGGGAAAAAATGTAGATAGTTGGGTATTTATTGACAGTAAAAATTCGATTAAATATCCCCAGAGGGAGATGAAAGTGAGTTACCAAAATCAGCTTAATTTCCATGCAAGCCGTAATGTAACAGTAAGTGTAATATGAACTGGATGTACAAAAACTGTAAAATTGGTCCATATAGACTACAAATCCCCTCTCCCCTTTTTTTCACACATCCCTTGCTATTTTTGAAAGTCTTCACACAGCCATGTGTTGAATGCCACTGGGAAGTTTCTTAAAATGTTAATGCTCATAAAAATGGCTCAACAAAAGAGGCATTTGAGGACAATGTATGCACTACTTCTGTGCTGTTTCAAGGCACCAAAACCATTCTTGCCTCCAAGAATTTTACCCATGCCACACCTCTACCTGGAAAGCTCAAGTGTTCAAGCTCCCTCTCCCTTTTCCTCTCCCTCTCTCATTGCTTGGCCTTTATTCGTCATTTAGAACTGAAATCAACCCTCACTTTCTCAAAAAGTGTTTCCTGGGTTCACCCTGGTTCTCTCTTAAAACACTCTGTTCTTGATCTTGGTGGCATTTTCCACAATTTTGCAAACTTGGATAATATTAGTCTCCCCTACTAGATCGTAATCTCTTTGAGGGAAAGAACCTTGTCTTTTATTTACCACTGCATACCAAATGCCTAACACAGGGCCTGGTCTCATGCATTTATTAATAAATATATGATTGTATGAATGAGATAACACTTAAGCAAGGAATGCTTTGTGATGCATTAAAATAATCTTTCTTGTCTGAGATTTTAGAATAGACCTGAGATACTTTGTTGGAAGAAACACTGATAAACTTTATTACTTTTTTAAAAAAACATTTTATTTATTTTTAGAGAGAGGGGAAGGGAGGGAGGGAGAGAAACATAGATATGAGACAGCAACATCGATTGATTCCTCTTGAACATGCCCCAACTGGGGATCGAACCGGCAACCAGGCATGCATCCTGACTGGGAATCGAACCAGCGACCTTTTTCTTTGTGGGTCAACACGCAACCAATTGAGCCAAACTAGTCAGGGCAACACTGATAAACTTCAAATTGTTAGTACTAATAAAACTACTTATAATGTATAACTTTTACAAAGTATTTTGTAGTTTAGAAGTAATTTTCTATGTACAAATTCAATCTGTCCCAGATTTCTCTGACAAGCTTCTTCATTTCCCTAAAGATGAATCTAAATGAGATTCTAAGAGGTTAAAGGAATTGGCAGAACAACAAAATATCTGGGAGAACAGTAAGGAACTGAGTACTGCCTTCTGTTCACAAACTTAGCCAGCCCACAAGGGCAGCTGGCATCTGCTGATGTGACCTGGTAATGATGAGCCATGACGTCACCCCATAGCATGTAGGCCTGTTGCTTATTTTTTCTAGTTCATTGTTTTGTTTAGGTTTATTCTTAAAGTTCATGATAATGGTCAAGATAATGGTCATGATAAATGTCCCTAAGTTATAGGCTTGATCACCCCTCCTTCTACGGTCCCAGAGTAAGTCATAAACACCGCCATTGGAAATTAGTCTACTATATCACAAGTGTACATATTAAGTGGATTTCACCGACTTACTCCTGTAAGAAATAGTGTTTTTTCCCTTCCTTTACATTTTCCTAAGCCCTCCTCATACAGCCAGTATAAAGTCCTGTCTCACTCCTCTGCAGAAAGCCTCCCTTTCCCATCGCTGTGTAGAGGCCCCAGCACCTGACATCCCTCAGAAGACAGGAAATAGGTTCTCTGGACACTGGCTACTCCTGCTCTGTGTAACGTCCCAGTCAAATGACAGCTGCAGGGAGAAGAACTCTGTTGCTCCAATGCTATGGGGAAGGTGGGAGCCTCACGTAGGTGCAGCATCGAACTATTTCTTGTGAGGTTGCCAAGAAAGGGCCAAGGTCACACTCCTGGTCAGAACCTTTGCCCCGATGTTACTTCCTCCCAGCTGTAGGAGACTTTCTTCCTCTTTTCTCCTGTTTTCTCAAAGGAACACCCTCTCCGAGTTTCCCCTCTGGGACACATACAACATCCCTTCCTTGACTATAAGCATTTACAAAAGGCAAGAAACACTGACATCTGCTTCTTCTGTGTTCTGCCCTGGAAAGTCCCCAAAGCAATGAAGTAATAAGGAGTTAGTAAGCTATATGAGGTAAGAGAAGAAAAAAATACCAGAAGGACGAACACATACTATTTTAAATATAACATCTTACTATAGATGTCTTTTTCCCCTGTGCATGTGAGCATCTTGACAGTAGTAAATATGTCTTTTCTGTTTTGATGTTATCCTGCCTACACAGTCTCCAACACAGTAGTTCCTCACACGCTGTGGAAGGAAGAAAAAAAAGAAAATGGTGAGGAAGGGAAAGACGAGAAGAGGGAAGAAAAGAGGGAGAGAGGAAAGAAAGGACAAAAAGCCAGGAAGGAAGGGGAGAGGAATATAATTATACATGTCAATGCAACAAGCATAGATTAGAAGAGAAAGTATGCCAAGTTTGCTGCTAAATACTACTGGTGATATAGAAATGCAACAGCTCCTGCGGAGCTCCAAAATTAGAGGATGAGATGTGTATGTAGATATATATAAATAACTCTAAGACGTGGAAGATGCTGAGACACGTTCTGCAAGATACCAGGTATCTTGCCATATACACAGACTCTCTAAAAGAGAATGTTCTGAGGTGCATACTTTGTCCACACAGCTCCCAACCAGGAGTCCCAGATAGAGAGATGAGGCACCTGACCCAAAGGCATTTAGCCAGTGGGTTAAAAGTTGGCCTTTTTGTGGAAAGATGAGCTGAGCCAATCAGATGCCCTCTCAGGAGTGAAGCAGCTCACAGCTGGAGCTGAGAATGATAGGTCATTATAGCAAGAGTTTGGGCAGTTCTCATGGATCAAGTAGAAACTGAAGCTGTGCAGAGCAGAAATTAGGAGGAAGTAGAGTCTCTGTCATAAACAAAAAAAAAAATGAGTTCATGAAGAATAAAGAAGTATTCCCATAGAAAATGGAAACAAAAGCAAACATTCCAAGGCAAGTGCAAGGGTATTTTGGGGAGAGATGAGAGATTTGGGGTGGAGGGGGGAGAGAGACAGAGAGAGAGAGAGAGAGAGAGAGAGAGAGAGAGAGAGAGAGAGAGATGTGGTAGCTCAGGACAATGAAAGAACTTGTAGACTTAATGTTGCCTCCTCTTGTGACAGTTTTCCAGTTCTGGCACATATGTGTCCTTATTATCAACTCTCTCTCTTATTTAAGGTAACTTGTGTGGGGTCCTCTGTTCCTTTAACTGAAGGTCTTGACTGAAACAAGAGCATTAAAGAGCAAAGAGAGGCAGATCAAGCGGTTTCCTGCCCCTCCTCAGAAACGGTGGCAGCAACACTCCTTACCCAGGGGTCCTCAGCTCTGGCTGACCCTCAAGGTTACTTGTGCAACTTTTAAAAAATACTTTAAAATACACGGACGTCTGAAAACACTGATGAGTTTAAAATCAGCAGGCCTAAGGTGAAGTCGACCTCTCCCTTCTTTTGACAATATCACAGTAACATAAGCAAAACCAGAGAGAAGACTGCTATAGCAGCATGTTTGTGTATGGAGGCAGCCCTGAGCATCATTAGACTGCACAAAAACTCCATTTTCTGCTTCACTCTTTCTTCCAAGTTAAAAATGTACCATGATGTGAATTGTTTTAGTATTAAACATGTGGTTATGCTATCTGTACAGCCCAATTTATAAGACAGTATTATTTTAATTATCTGTTTTATTCAATATCCCTTCCTCTCTTCTTCCTTTTTAATTTATTGATTGCCTGCTATATCCCAGGAGTTAAACACGCAGTCTAGCGTGGGAGAGGATGATGCATACATATATGTAATCACCAGTCACACTAATAGGTGACATAAGTCATCAGAATGATACCAACTGATAACAGTTAACTGTACTGAAGGAGCAGAGGCATGCCTGATGAAATGGCTGATTTCAAGGTTTCTTTGTTTGTTCACATGGTTCTCAATTTGTAATTTTCCTTTTAAATCCTCTCCTCTTGCCTGAATTGCTGCTCACTTCTGCACTGGTCTGGTGATATATGGGAAATGTTCCCCACTCTAACATGCATTCTAAATGCTTGTCATCAAAATATTTGCCTATGGTCAGTATAATTCAATAACAAAGAAAAATAAAATGCATGACCATTTGTATCCAGTCCATAAGGAAGACACAGGTGAAAATATCATATTTAAGTGATAAGATATCTCTGGAAACAAGTAATAGTCATATTGAATCCTGATTCAATTTGGTAAATATTATCTGACTACTGGGAAATCATGAGACATATTGTAGCAACAGAGCAGCATGTCTCCTACAATAACCTTTTTATTTATTTAATCCAGCTCATTAATAAAGATCTCCTTTTCGTTTTCCTGATGCACGAATACTCCAAAACCACAGGCTCACATTTTGACAGCTAATTTTGCAGGATATAATTTTCGTGCTTAACCCAAGAGGAAAAAGAGACGGATGATTGAGATTAATCATTTGTAAAATTATAATTCTGTCACAGATAATAATTTGCAAGATCTTTCCCTTTTCTGAAATCCCCAGAATGCACCATAGATTGTCACACTTTGTAACGGAACGTGTAACACATTAGGGGACTCCTAATAAAGCAAATCTGCTAGAAAAACAAACCAATTGCCTTATAATTGGCATGTTCCCCATGTGACTATTCTCCTGTGAAGGAACATTGCCGTGGGTGCAGACGGGTTTAAAAATTATTATTCAGGAGGTGGTTATCTCTGCCTCTTACTACTACTGTTTGAGCTGTAATGAATGGTATTTCTTTTCCTTATGTAAGCCTGTTAGAACATACAATTGTGTGCCCAGAAGGTGATTGATCCCTTGAGGAAAAGTGAGCAAATTCAGAAAATGTTCATTATTTTCAATAAAAAAAAGACTATCAAAATGGACCTACAAAAATGACTTTTTGAGAATGGCTTATATTCATCTAGGAGGGACAAGGCTTACTGTTTTACTGGTAGAACTCTCCACAAACTTTTCTTTGTTTTCCAAATCCATTTTATAGGCATTTTGTATTGTTTCAACAACAAAGGCAGAGAAACTTCAAGGGTTTTACATGAGGTTGGCAGATACCACTTTAACTACATAGGACTTGATGGAAGGGGGCAGGGCTCTATGTAGTTTTTCAAGCCCCATTTAGCTAAATTGATTAGGGTAGAAGCTAATAAGATAGGGGTCATGGGTTCAAGGCCCATGAGAGCCAGCTAACTTTGTTCTGTTCACATCTGCAGACTACACTCAAATCCCACCCATCCTAGGAAAACATGCTGAAGGGGTCCAGACCACGGAAGGTTTAAATGGGTCAAAACACTCCCACCGCTAATTCTTGTTAAAAAGTAGCACCTGAAGGCCTGTTACTTTTCAAGCGGTTGACCACTTCTCACCAATTCTGCAACCTGCACTTTGATGTGAGCCACCGCTCTCTCTTGCCAAGATCATTGTGAAAACTTCCAAGTCCTCTCCGCACTACATTCTTTGGAGTTCAGAGTGGTCCTGTTAAAATGAAAGTCATAACATGCCACTCTTATGCTCAAAAACCTTTGATAGCTTCCCATCCAGTCCAAGTGGAGCCAAAGTCATTGCATTGGCCAGTAGGATCCTACATAACTTGCAATTTACCCCTGGTCCCCAGCCTTTCCTCAGTGGAAACCCCTTCCTCCCACTCCCTCTGCAATGTTGGGCATAAGCTCCACAATAAGCTTAGGTATTCACAAGTAGGGGAGAGATTGTTCGAAAGATGTTGCTTTTTGAGACAGCCCTTGAAGAAAGGAAGGGCAAAAGCCCTGGCTTTCTTCTTAAAATTGGAAAAAAAGAGAAAAATGTATAGATATATTCCATATGTTTTGTTTCCTTGATAACAATAAAAGCAAAACACAAATTAGTATTTCAACCATCTTTCTTTCATTGCTTCAAAGAAAAAAAACACTTCCCTAATTTTTTTGGTAAGTACCCAGTTCTAGGACAATGCTGGTGTAGGGTGCAACATGATTTGAAGCAGGTAGTAATTTAATGAGGTTTGCTTTGATCCTCAAGGTCAGCTTAGAGAGAAGAGAAATGCAGAGGACCAGAATTAGGAGCCCTAAAGTTTGGGGGAAGATAGTTCTATAATCTTTCTCGAGTGTGTCTTAGCCAACTTAGTGAAGCAAGTCACAGTGCAAATTGGTTTTTTTTAAGATTTTATTTATTTTTAGAGAGAGGGGGAGGAAAGGAGAAAGAGAGGAAGAGAAACATCAATGTGTGGTTGCCTTCCACACACCCCCCACTGGGGACCTGGCCTGCAGCCCAGGCATGTGCTCTGACTGGGAATTGAATGAGCCACCCTTTGGTTTCCTGGTCAGCACTCAATCCACTGAGCCACACCAGCCAGGGCTGCAAATTGGTTTTAACACAGCTCTCTAATAAAACAATAATAATTTACATTTACAAGTTCATACAATATCTGACTTGAGCATGTGGAACATAAGGTATTCATTTAAAATGTAATGAGCACCTAATATAAGGTAGACACTGCTCTAGGTACTAGTGGTAAAGCAATGAACAAAACAGAGGTTAACACTGTCTCCATGGGGCATCTATTCTAATAGGAAGAGACTATAAAAGACATACCGATAAATACTTTCTATTCTATGCTACAAGCTGGCAAGTATTGTGGAGTAAAAGAAGAGTGATCTTCAACAACAGAAATTAAGAATGCTGGGAAAGGGGTGGCACTGGGGATGGTGTAGGTATTAGGGTTATACATGTTATAGGATGACAAGAATATTACTATCCCCACTCCATACATCCTGGAGGTAAATGGCTTCCCCCAGGACAGCTGACAATGATCTAGAGCCGCAATTTTTAACCAGGATGCCACACAAAACTTTAAAACATACAATGCCTGACTATTTACTCAGGGGAACTGGCTTCTTTTCCCTTAGATCAGGGGTGTCCAACCTGCAGCCTGTGGGCCACACGCAGCTCAGTATGACTATGAATGTGGCCCAACACAAAATCGTAAATTTACTTAAAACATTATGAGTTTTCTTTTATGATTACATGTTGTGATATATTTAACATGTGGCCCAAGACAACTCTTCTTCTTCCAGTGTGGCCCAGAGATGCCAAAAAGTTGGACACCCCTTCTTAGATTGTCAAATTAAAAAAATGACAACAACCAACACAAAATTAGCTGTCTGGTGTGAATGCTCTGTCTTGAAACATAAATATATAGGTCATATAATAGAGTGGTATCTTATCGGTCATGTCACTGAATAAGGTTGTGTCTGATTGGTTAATTGTTGGTACCAGAAATCCTTATGTAAAAGTATAGGGAATAGATTTTTTCAAAAGTTACTCATTCAACATAGTACTGGAAGTCTTAGCTACAACAATCAGACAACAAGAAGAAATAAAAGGCATCCAACTTGGAAAGGAAGAAGTAAAACTGTCTTTATTTGAAGATGACACGGTACTGTACACAGAGAATCCCAAAGATTCCACAAAAAAACTACTAGAACTGATAAATAAATTCAGCAAAGTAGAAGAATACAAAATTATATCCAGAAATCCCTTGTATTTTTATATGCCAATAATGAACTAACAGAAAGGAAAATTAAGAAAACAATCCCATTCACAATTGCTTCAGAAAGAATGAAATACCCAGGAATAAACCTAACCAAGGATGTAAAAGACCTGTCCTCACAAAATGATAAGACACTGGAGAAAGAAATTTAAGAAGACACATATAAGTGGAAGCACATTCTGTGTCCATGAGTAGAGAGAATCAACATCATTAAAATGTCCACACTACCCAAAGCAATCTATAGATTCAAGGCAGTTCCTATCAAGATTCCAACAACATTTCACAGAATTAGAACAAATATTTCAAAAATGTATATGGAACCACAAAATGCCCCACATAACAACAGTGATCCTGAGAAAGAAGAACAAAGTTGGAGGACTCACGCTTATATAATATGAAACTATACTATAAGGCTATAGTAATCAAAACAGCATGGTACTGGCATAAAAACAGACACATAGATCAATGGAACAAAATAGCACGGAAATAAACCCACACCTTTATAGTCAATTAATATTCAACAGAGGAAGCGAGAACATACAATGGGCTAAAGATAGTTTATTCAATAAATGGTATTGGGAAATATAGGATAGGTATATGCAGAAAAATGAAACTAGACCACCTTCTTATACCACACACAAAAATAAATTCAAAATGGATCAAAGACTTAAATGTTAGTCCTGAAGCCATAACAATCCTAGAAGAAAACATAGGCAGCAAAATCTTGGACATAGCTTGTAACAACATTTTTTCAGATCTATCTCCCCAGGCAAGGGAAACAAAAGAAAAAATAACAAATGGAACTACATTGAACTAAAAAGATTTTGCACAGCAAAGGAAAATATCAACAAAGTAAAAAACAACCCACATAATGGAAGAACATATTTGCCAATACATCTGATAATGGGTTAATGTACAAAACTTGAAAAGAACTTGCAAAACTCAACATTAAAAAACAACCCAATTAAAAAATGGGCAAAGGACCAAAGAGGACATACAGATGGCCAATAGACATGTGAAAAGGTGCTTAATGTCACTAATCATCAGAGAGATGCAAATTAAAACCACAATGAGATATCATCTCATACCTATCAGAATGGTTATCATAAATAAATCAACAAAAAACAAGTGTTGGTGAGGATGTGGAGAAAGGGGAGCCCTTTTGCACTGTTGGTGGGAATGTAGAATGGTGCAGCCACTGTGGAAAGCAATATGGAGATACCTCAAAAAATTAAAAATGGATCTGCCTTTTGTCCCAGCAATCCCACTTCTGGGAATATATTTGAAGGAACTCAAAACACTAATTTGAAAGAACACAAGCACCTCTATGTTCACTGCAGTGTTATTCACAATTGCCAAGTTATGGAAGCAGCACTAGCGTCCATCAATAGATGAATGGATAAAACAACTATGGGACATTTACACAATGGAATACTTCCTGGTTGTAAAAAAGAAGAAAATTTTATCCTTTGCAACAGTATGGATGGACCTGGAGAACATTATGCTAACTGAAATAAGCTTGTAAGGGAAAGAGAAATACACTATCATTTCACTCATATGCGGAGTCTAATGAACAAACTAAACTAACAAGCAAAATATAGACAGACTCACAGACAAAGAGCAGGATGACAGCAAAGGGGGCAGTTAGGAGGTAGAGGGGTTGAGCAAAAAGAGAAATGGACTCATGGACATGGACGACAATGTGGTGATTGTGGGGAGGGGTGTATAAGGGAAGTAAATGGTAATAGAAAAAATACAATAAAAATAAAGGGAGGGAGGTGGGTTTGGCTTGGGGAGGGGAGTGATGGGGGGAAAATGCAGACAACTGTAACTGAACAACAATAAAGTAATAAAATCTTTTAAAAAGTAAAATAAAAGATGTAAAATATGTAAAGTATGTAAATGTAAAATATCTTACATTTCATCACATTAGAATTTTCTCAATTTTTTAGTATTTTGAATTATGTAATACAAAACAGTAATGACAGTGTGAGTGATATTTTAATTAAATTAATTTCTTCCTCATAAACTGAATTTCTCTTGTAAGTATGCCAGCTTTCTTATTTGGCCTAATAAATAATAATTTTTTATCATTTAAAAACCTCAAAAAAGTCACTTTGGAGAAAAGGGCAGGTAATTACTGTCATTATTTTTGTAAATCAATCAAAATTATACCTATTTTTTGACAGATTGGCAAAATACATATTTTTGATGTGCTGCAGAAGTTTAGTAATGAGTTCATATGTGCCATGAGATTAAAAATGTTGAAAATCAATAACCTAATAGATAGGTCTGAAGCTGAGCTTTTTAAAAAAATCTTTAAGATTTTATTTTTGTCTATACCTTGCTGTCTCCTTAGATAATGGAAAAGAATCTTTTTGATCAAAAGGATTCTTCAGTCACGTGTGACACCTTCCTTTGAAATCATGGCTCCACCCCGAACCCTTAGGGCCTGACTTACATCTATAGGCCTGCCTGCAGAAGAAGCAAGCAATGAATGGGGAGGCGGTTGCCCAGTTCTAGTGATACTTGGAGATTATCTGCTCAGTCTCTATGCTTGTGTGCCTTACATAAGTTTTTTTTTAAGACCACAAAATGGCAAGCAAATGTAATGCACAAAGAGTATATGGCAATGTCTTATATGGGGCAGCATTTCCAAAAGGGTCTCTAGGATTTCTCATTTAGTAGAACATCTACGACATTCCTTGGTAGAGAGTGTTGTGACCCTCCCTAGAAAATTTGGATTTTACAGATTGTTTCAAGTGAAAATACAGCAATGAAATTAAAAATAAATAAATAAATAAAACATACAGAAAAGCGAGATCAGCACCTACTAAAATGCCTATAGGTTCACTGTTTCTCAAAAGGTTATGCAGTACAAAAACAATCCACCCGGGACAAGTCAATTAGCCGTGATTTAGTAGTGGTAAGTGAATACGTGGCAGAAGCCCAAGGACCATTTGTTTTCAGATTCAAGTTAACGTCTCGGATAAGTTTGATTTTTAGTTTAAGAGAGGGGAAATTCATAAAATGCCTGGTGTATGGCTCAGTCTGGATCTTTTATGATATGCAAAAATGATTTAAGCATGCACTTCAGATGACTGTTTTCCTGTAGCCATTTACTTTTGATTGTTGCTTTGCTGTGTCTCTTTGTTTGAAGGATGTGAAATACCCCTGTGTCTTTACAATCTGTGATCTTCCTTAACATCTGGATTTCTTGGACGTCTGCCTGAGACCATTCACCACTCATAAGACCACCGAGCCACTTCCACCACAGACACTCATGTGCTCTGTGCAGAGTAAGCCGATACCCAGAGCTAGAAACTCATCCTGGGATGGACAGTCATGAGTCAGGGGCATTGAGTGGTCGGTTTAAGGTAAAAATCAACAACCTCTGCCATCGCTCTCTGCATCTTCTCTTTTTGGACTTTCTAAAAGTCTGTGCTTCTAACCTGACAAATGAGGCTATGCCTACGTAATCAAAACGACCGATGGAAAACTGGAAAATTCAATCAGCCAGGTGTTTTGCCTGCACATCTCTTACGTCCAGTTTGACCAATTGCTTTCATTATCTTGATTTGTAATAATTGTTTTTACCCATTACATAAGATAATGCACAGGGTGGGGGCAAAAGTAGATTTACAGTTGTAAATACACAAAACAGAGTTTATTCTTGCATTATTTTTATTAATTATAGCATTATTTTCCATATGAACAACTGTAAACCTACTTTTGCTCCACTCTGCATATTTGTTGTGGAAAACATAAATAATACGTTAAAGTACGGAAGTATTTTTTTAATTGAGAATTTCTGTTTTAATGTTTTTGTTTATCTCCTACAAGTCTAAAAAATCCTCATCTATATGCATACGTGTTTGTGTATTTATTTTTACAGGTACTTTTTACCTACTACTTTGTAACTTGTTTCTCTTACATAAAAATAAGTTGTGATTACCTTCTCAGGTTGTTAATTATTATTTTTAGCATGGTTTTAAATTATTGAGGAACACTGTAATTTTCCTTAGCTAGCCCCTGTTGTTGGACAACTAAAATGTTTCTAATTTTCAAAATTATAAATAGAGTCAAACCTTGGTTCTCGAACATCATGGTTCACAAACAATTCAGTTCTTGACCAAGTTGTTCATGGAAAAATGTCTCAGTTGTCCAACAAAGCTTTGGGTTTTGATTCTCTACCCGAAGAATCCTTTCATGCTGACGCCTGCATGATCAGTCACGGGTCTCTGAGGTGACAAAGGAGATTCGGTTTTTGAACAAATCACTTCTCAAACAGTTTTCTGGAATGAGTTAAGTTTGAGAACTGAGGTTCCAATGTACATAAAATACTGATGGACAATCATGTATGTAAATTTTGTACATACATCATATTATTATCATGGATTTCAACCTGAATGAATTTTTGCCTGAATAATATGGATGCAATTGATTAGTAGTGACATGAAACAGCCCAGGTAAAATCGGCTGATCGATTCCTCTTTTTTTTTTTTAGTCTAGTGGAACAAAAAACCAGCAGAATAATAGTGTCTTTAAATTCTGTTCTGTTATATTCAATGACAGGCTTTTACGTGCATGGTCTCATTTTCATAGCAATGCTTATGTTTTCTTTGTGAGCTTGCTAAGAAAAAAGGAAGAGGACCAACAATTTCTGGTTCTATGCTAGTCTTTGCCTGTGTTAACTCATTTTTTGTAGGATTTAAACAGGTGTCCCAGACTTCATTAACATAATGCTATTACTCAGGATATTGAATGCATGTTGATTGGAGGCAGTTTGGAGACAGGAGTGTGTGAAACTGTCTGTTACTGAATGTGAGTCGGAAAGGAGATGTGTTACTAATTCAGACAATCTCCTTCAGAGGTCTCATTTTGGAAGTTTACTACTTCTAAAGAAGAGGGATAGCTATTAGTTGGATGCATCTTTTATTGGATTACTACAAAGGAATTGGAATGTGTGTTTGGCCTAATAAACTTGATACCTTTGGACTTCATACTAGCCATAAGGCACATTTTACACCCTCTTGACCATATCACCCAAATGAAGAGGAATTTCCAGGGCCCTACCCTTAACAAGGCTTTGCCCTTAACGAGGCTTTTGAAAGATCTCTATGGGTCCAGCTGAGCTGAGTCTCTAGAATAGCATCCATTTCGGCACAATCATTCAAGATGTTTCTTGAGTCTTTAGTTGAAATACAGCTTAGAGGGACACCAAGTCCCAAGGCTTCAGTCAATCTTTTCTTAATTTTGTTCTCATAATCCCATTATTTCTGACAAAGGCTATCACTTTCCCAGGCTGAAGTTATGATATACCTTCTCTAAAATCACTCTGCCTTTCTGCCCTCTGCACCATTTAGAACCTGAAATGCAAGACGTTTCTTTGGTGGAAAGCAAATCAACTTACAGCATATCTTGACCTCTCTGCAGAAGTCTGGAGGAGATTGAGCCTGTATTATATAGTCCTTTGTGAAGAAGGCTGCACATGGAGATCAGACATGGACTTTCAATATATGTTTCTATAGCACAAACCATATGCTTGGACATTATCTGTCATTAGAGACTAGATTATATGGGAAAACAGTACATTTTGGAAGCGATCAACCATTTTATTAACTACAGAAGGTAATATAATGATTACCTTCTGTAGTTAATAAAATACTAATTATAATTTGTCTATGTATACATCCTAAATCAGCATTAGATAAATCAATTTAAAAGGGATAAAAAAAGTTTGTAAAGCA
>VMDR010011803.1:0-27751 GCA_007922815.1 Macrotus californicus
GTAAGCAAAATTGATATTCTGTTGTCAAGGAAGAAAGGGAGGCAGTAACAGTGTCTGCCACGGGATTGCTATTATTCCCTCCTTTTTACAGATGGGAAAGCTGTGGTTTAGAAAACGTACAGGACTTGCCCAAGGTCACCCAGCTGGTGAGTGCTGAAGCCAGATTTCAAACCCAGAGCTGGCTGGCTGCCAAGCCTGCGCTCTGAACCCCTATGTCACTGCCTCTTGTGGATGTGGTTGATGCTGTCCTCAATCTCTCCCATGCCCGGAGTGGCAATCCAGGAAGGATAGCGGGGATCACACTGCTCAGGACAACCCAAGTCTTGGGAGAACAGGGCAGGAGTCCCACTGTGGAGCAGCATCTGGGACTTCCTGCACCTGCGTGAGCACTGGCAGGAGAGCATGTCTGTGACAGCCCATCTTCCTGTGGTTCTGCCATCCTTGGCCTCTCCCCACCGCCCCCGTTTTCCTCCTTGAACAGGCCTTTTAGAGACTATCAAGCATGACAGAGCTGGGTAAGGAAGCTGGGCTGGAAGATTGCCCCTCCACCTCATTCCCCAACCCCGCCACTCTGGGCCCCTTCCTTGGCCCTGTGCTGTCTGCTCATCTGCTCCTAGCTGGTGTCCCCAGGGGTCCTGAACCCCCAAATCACTCAAAAGTCACCATTTCCGACTCCACTGCACACATACCCTCCCTAAAGGGAGGGCTGCAGACTATTTCAGTGAGAAAATAAAAGAGCAGAAAATAAATATTCCCATCCTTTCTGCTAGTGGGCCTTGAAATTAAGCAAGAACCAAATGTCACTTTAATTTCATTGACAGGGGCCAGCCCTAATGGTGACTTCACGGTGTTCCCCAAGACGGGATTCATGAGCCAGGTTGGAGGTAGGCAGAGCTGAGGACCAGGGCAGAAAGGGAAGCAGACATTGTTTGGGAGCAGGTCTCATGTGAAATCCTGTCATGTTTGTTTCTGGGCCATCCCCCAAGAGGAGAGAGTTAAATCTCTGAAAAGTTCACCGCGTTACAGTATCGGGTTGGGGCATAAATAGATTTTCAACACTTCGGTCATGTTCTCAACACCCTGCTGCCTCCACCCCTGGTTCGGGTGGCCCGGTGGGGAAAGGGCGCCTTGTTGGGCCTGAGTGATGGCCTCTCTGTTCCAAGAGTTTCTGCGACATTATCGAGTGGGACAAGGAAGGATCGGCAAGTCCTCGGATTACTTGAGCAATGAAGATGCACTGCCACGGGCCTTTTCATTTGGAACTCAGTCTCGGTCAATATCAGCATCGTATCGGCAAGTCGATAAATCCAGTATCAGCGGCAGCGAAGAGGTGTCGATGCCTGCTGCCGGCAACTTAGTTTATGGTGAATCAAGACCTCAGACGAGGCTTTAAATTTGCTGATGCTTTTCTCTGCGGGGTTTGTCGCGGCTCACCCAGCCAGATCAATTCGATGCGTCATGCTGGGGAAGAGGAAGAGGTCTGTGGCTCTCAGAGCATTAGCAAGTTCATTTCACGCTGATGCTGCTACAGAGGCCAGAGGAAGGTTTACCGAAGCAGCATTCATCAAGCCAGCCAGTCGCCCACGACATCCCTCAGGCTTGGAGCAGAAGACAGAGGAGGGAGGGGCTGGCAGCTGGCAATTCATGGGAAGAATCATGGCTTTGGAGGGTGGGGGACAGGTCCAGGAAGAGGATCTGGAGGCTCTGGTGGCTCCCACAGCCAGGAGAGGAGCCAGATGTGGGAAGTGGCCTCATTCACTTCGGCCTTCAGGAGGTATGGGGCACAAAGGACATTTTTCCTTCCCACAGAGTCTGTGGCAGATGGACTGCAAAAATGGCTCTAATTTGCCATCCTTCCCAGACCAAGGGCATGTGACTTGGTAGGTCTTCCCATCAAGGGATTGAGTCTCATGGTCTATCTTATCGTTTATTCTTTGAACCTAGGCTGTCTTGTGACTTCCTTTGACCGATAGAATGCAGCCGCCAGAGAGATGGCACACCAGTTCCATGCCTAGGCATCAAGGGGTATACCCATAATTCTCATTCTCTCTCTCTCCCCCTCCCTCCCTCCCTCCCTCTCTCCCTCCCTCTTTCCACCCATCCATCATGAAAACAAGATCACCTAGCCTTCTGGAAGATGAGAGAGAACTGGAGAAGAGCTGAGTCTCTCCAGCTGAGGTCATCTGAGACTAATCAGCCTCCAGCCAGCCCACCAACTGGCCACAGATGTGGAAGCAAGCCCAGCTGAGCCCAGCCCAGATCTGCAGCTGGCCAGCTGATCTATAAACCTGTGAGCAATGATAAATAGCTATTGTTTTAAGTCAAGGAGGTTTGGGGGATGTGATTTTTTACGTAGTATTATGTCAACAGATAACTGATACAGAGTTCATTCAATCCTTTAATAAAGAAAGCAATGCCCAGGGAAACCACCCCTGGCCCTGAACTTTAGGGTTCCCGATTCTCTGAGAACCAGGATCCTACCAGCCGGTGCCAAATACCTGAAATGTGTACACTATACACATGCAACAGAAGAAGAAGGAACACCAGGCCAGTCCATCCCTTCCCCAAACAGACAGCCAGCATTTGCCCAATTTAACTTATTCTTAGGGCCAAGGTCAGCCTGATTTCTAAGACAACCTGACCAGCTCCAGAATGCTAGACAACACTGCCTTTCTTCTGAAATGGATGGGCAGCTGGCACTCGGGCCTCCACCTCCCCAATCTGCCTCTCTGAGCCAGTGAACTATTCTGAGTCGGTGGCAGGGTCAGCCACTTCAGACTTAAAAAAGGGGGGTGTGGGGGTATATGTGCTAGTTTTCTACTGCTGTTGTAACAAATTACCACAAATGCAGTGTCTTAACACAGGGGTCCCCAAACCCTGGGCCCTGCACTGGTTCCCTGTTAGGAACTGGGTTGCACAGCAGGAGGAGAGCGGCAGGCAGGTGGGCGGGCCGGCCGGTGAGTGAATCCACTCCCCGTGGCTCACATCACTGCCTGAGCCCCACCTCCTGTCAGATCTGCAGCAGCACTAGATTCTCAGAGGAGCGAAACCCCACTGTGAAGTGCACATGCCAGGGATCTGGGCTGCACGCTCCTTATGAGAATCTAATGCCTGATGGTCTCAGAAGAAGCTGAGGCAGTGATGCTAGCTCTGGGGAGCAGCTACAAATACACATCAGCAGCAGCAGAGAAGTTCGGCTGCACAGAGACCATAATAAATCAATTGCTTGCAGACTCATATCAAAACCCTATCAGTGAGTGGCAAGTGACAAGTCAGCTGCATCTGGTGGCAGGCTGTAAAGCCACCCCTTGCCGCCAGTCCATGGCAAAACTGTCTTCCACGAAACCAGTCCCTGGGGCCAAAAACGTTGGGGACCGCTGTCTCAACACAAATTTATTATCTGACTGTTCTAGAGGTGAGAGGTCTGACATGGGTCTCACTGAGCTAAAATCCGGGTGCTAGAGGCTGCCTGCATTCCTTAGCCCATGGTCCCTTCCTCTGTATTCGAAGCCAGCAACAATGCACTGCGTCCTTCTCAGGTCACAGCTCTCTGACCTACTCTCCTGCCTCTCGGGAGATTAAAGTGGACCCAGTCAGACAATCCAAGATAACCTCCCCACCTCAACGTCCTTACCCTTAATTGTATCTTCAAACTCCCATTTGCTTTGTAAAGTAATGTAGTCACAGTTTCCGGAAAGCAGGACTTGGACACCTTTGGAGGCCATTATTCTGCCTACCACGATGTCATTGTGATTTTGTATAATTGAGGATTAAATGACAGGAAGCTTTTCTTTTTCTCAGGTGTCTCCATAGAATTGATGGGCCCACACCTGGAATCTGTAAGAAGGGCTCATGTTCGAGAAGAAGGCAGGGACGGAAATGAGCCAGGTCAGCAGCCTCCCACAACTCATCCACAAAGTCCTAAGGCATCCCTGCCTCTATGACACAGTGGTCTCACTAATAGGAAAGCAGGATCTGGCTCCCAATTCAAGAGCGGGATTGGACAGCCTTAGTCCACAAGGGAATCGCTCCTCGTGATGTCATATGCTACACAGAACTTCCAGAAGCTAGTGACATCCCTCGTGGCAGCTCCAGGGAGGTCACTCAGGAGCCACGGCAGGCTCTGCAACTCACAAGGTTCTTTCCCCACTGCTCAACTTTTGTGCTACGAGTTGAGAAGCTGCAGAGACAGACCTCAAGAGATTTTGTTCACAAGGAAGTTACAGACAGGATTACACAAAATAGGCACATAAATGACTATTTAAACTTTTACAGAGAGGAAACATCACGAGAAACAAACAGGTAAAACGTGACAGCAGTTCAGAGGAGGAAAAGCTGGGAAGTGTGCAGAGTGGACAGGAGAGGTGAGGAAAAAAGAAGAATCTGGCAGGGCTACTGAGAAAAATTTAAGGGAGTGTATTATACATTTCACAGTTTAAGCTGAGCCAGGCAAGCTCTTTCTGCAATGGGGCAGACAGTAAATATGTTCGGTTTCGTGGGTCATACAATCTCCGTTGCAACCATTCAGCTCTCCTGTTGTGGTGCAAAAGCAGCCGCAGACAGCAAGAAAGCGTCCGAGCATGTCTGTGTTCAGTGAAAGTTTATTTATGAAAGAGGTGGAGCGTCGGGTCGGGCCCACAGGTGGCAGCTGGTTGTTCCCCGCTATAAGCTTTATTATAGGCAGCCCGTGGCAGTTAGCACAGCCAGGAAAGTGTTTATACAAGATGTAATGCTCTGGTTTGGCTTTGGTGAACGCATAGGATAACCAAGGAAAGGGTAAAAACAACAATTTTTATGAAAGATTAAACAGACCAGGACCTTAAGAGTTTCAAACAGAGGATTTCAGATGGGGGAAGTACTTGAAATGCAGCTAATTTTATTTATTTATCTATCTATCTATTTATCTATTTTTTACTTATTTTTTAACCTCACCCAAGCACCTTTTTTTTTTATTGCTTTTAGAGAGGGGGGAAGGGAAAAAGAGAAACATCAATGAATTCACAACCTAGGTGTGTGCCCTGACCAGGAATCAAACCCTCAACCTTGTGGTTATAGGACGACGCTCCAACCAACTGAGCCACACCAGCCAGGGCAAAATATACCTCGTTTTAGTAGGGTTATTTTGCAGAGAGCCTTGATAAATAGGTAAACAAGTTTAGATGTAAGACCATGGGAATCAGGAACACACTGATAGTTTTTGAGTTGGAAAAGGATGGCATGCAAATATTTTTCAAATCACTAAGTTCCAAGATTAGCCTCTGGGGCCAGGCAAGCATGCAAAGCAGAGGTCCTGGGGACTGTCCTCACAGGATAAAAAGCTTGTCCTTAGCCAGCAGGTGGTCATGATGCCGCCTGCTTCCACACACAGCGGGAGCCGGTGTGCACTTCACACAGAGCTGGACCGGAAGATTCTAGGTGCGCATTAGGGTGTGGGCTTGGCTTCCCTAGAGCACCAGGAATTTTTGCCTTTCTGTCCTCTGCAAAGGGGACTCTCCCTCCATGTCGTCCCCTGCTCGCCCCTCCCCCTCCTCCACCCCAAAGCTCTCCTGCTGCTGTGAACCGCATGTTGTAACAAATTAGTTACCAAAGGCTCCAACAAGCTGCTCGTCGTTATCCCCAGCAGGAGAAAAGCAGCCACGACCTGGAGCTGGGACCTTGTTAGAGTTTGTAATGAGCTGATGGGAAAATATTTCTGCCTGATTAGAATCCCTAATGAGTTGCTGAGTACGGTGAGCAGGGGAAGGCCAACTTCCCGCTCTTCCCTCAAGCCCTCCCACATTCTCCCTGCTCCCAAGCAGAGTCCAAGGCAGGAAAGAGTTCTTTGCCAGCAGTTAAAGCACAAAGCAGCCCCCCAAACTCCCTGCCCACCCCAGTCCTCCCTCTCCCTAAGAGGATTCCTCCATCTTACTTACTTTTCCGTGCACACAGACCGTTGCCACCTGCTAACATCCTCATGATGCCACCTGGACCTATCTGTCACTGGTCGCAGGTACCGCATGGGTCCTGGCCAGGTCCTCACTCAGAGACAGAAAAGCGGGAGAACACTGCTTCTGACCAGCCACTGGAAATGTGAGACTGCAGGCCACATTCTCACGGTGACCGTCGGAGCACCATCTCTGATTTTGTTCGGGTTCCAGTTGGACAGTGTTTCCACATCCCCATTTTCTTCCAGTCAACTGGTTTTAGAAAGCCTCTGAGTTCATTCCAGAGTGAACTGATCCACCACAGTGATAATTTTTAGAAGGAAAATTAAAACTCACAACATATTTGGTGGGTGGTAGTAGTTCATGGTTCAATAAAAAAGTAATATTCGGGTTCAGTGTGGGATTTGGGTTGTAGTCAAGTCCCTGGGTCAGCAGGACTTGAATTTGTGAAAGCTTGAGATTTTCCTGTCACCCTGGGTTAGGGATTCGGGGGAAGACGTTGTGGTGGAAGGGGAAAAGTATCTCAGGGTTGTGGTGCCCATGGGTTCCGTCCGCAGGACACAGCCCAGGCCATTCCTCGGCCCAGTAGGGGCAGCTCCCACTTCATTCCTGCGGGTCCCCACCACTACCAGGGAGCCCCCTTGCTATGCCCTCCCCAGAAGGCTTCCACTCTAAGCTAAATCACAAAACATTAGACGTTTCAGCTCCCATTGGGCAGATCACACCAGAGCAGTGGCTCTCAGCTTTGGCTGTGCATTATCCTCTGGGGATCTTTTAAGGATGCCAGTGCCAGGGCCCACCCCAGAGTCTCAGACATAATCAGTCTGGAGCATGGCTCAGGTACTAGGACTTCTAAGTGTGCATCTATAGCTGAGGACCACTGTTCCAGAGCGATGCTCCTCAGACGTCAGTGTATACATGAACAGCCTGGGATCTTTCTAACATGCAGGTGCTGGGTCAACAAGTCTGAGATGGGCCTGAGAGTCTGCATTTCTAACAAGTTCCCGGGGGATGCCCAGGCTGCTGGTCCTTGGACCACACTGAGTAGAAAGGACCTAATATATCATCCTAAAGTGCTACTGCACGTATTAGACACTCTATTTGCCATTACTCTGTCAACTGCAATGAACAGAAATCCAACCAAATTGGAATAATGAAAAGGAGGAATTGATTGGTACAAATAAATTGGAGATCCCAGGGTGGGGCTGGCTTTAGGCATGGCTGCATCTAGGAGCTTAAATTATGTCTAGGACCGTCTGCTTCTCTTATGCTTTTCCTTGAGTTTGCTCCATTTTCTGGCAGATTCTTTCCATGTGGCAACCAAGATGGCCCAAGCAGTTCCAGGTGTACTCATCCACACAGCCAGTGAAGCCAGAGACAGGAGCCTTCTGCTCCCTCCCCCACCATCCATGCTGGTCCCTGAGAATGGCTCATAATCCCCAGCCTGGGTCATGTACCCACTGCTGGGCAGAGGTGGGCAGAGCTCCCTGGTTAACAGCCTCACCCGAAATACACGTATTAGGGCATGAGGGTTTCCCAAAGGAAAGGATGCACAGCAAACCACTCAGGAGCACCCCCTATGTGCCAGAAGCTCTTCAGACTTCCTCTCCACCTCCCCTTCTCTTGCCATGAGCTCTCACCACCGTTACTCTTTGCTCCTCACAAATGGGCTAAGGTTCCCCTTACTACACGCAATCTGTCCGTAATAGGCTCGCTGCAACCAGCTGCTTATATCCTGCGTGGGCAGAAACCAAGAAAGAGATCCTTAAAACTCCGACTTCCTCCATCTCTTCTGACCTCCAGGATCAGGAGAGGAAGAGGACCAAAGAAAAGACAGTGCTTAGAGGTGGAAAAAGCATTCCTAGATCACGCTGAATCTCTCCCTTTTACAGCTGAGAACGCTGAGGCTCAGAGTGGCCGGGTGACTTGTCTAAGAGCGCTCAGGCAGACTGGCGGTGCCAGACCCTACATTCAGGTTTCCTGACCCCAACCCAGCATTTTGTCATGATGTTTACGTTGCCTCGTCTGAGGTCAGAGCCAGTCCAACGTAGGCCTCGGGCCTCCTTAGGCCATGTAGACTACTTGTGCATAAAAGGAAGAAGTGTTGGGATGGAGGTATCTCTGTGCTCTCCAGGCCATGGGCATAGATAACGTTCCAACCCACTGCTGCCGTCTCCGAATTCTCACAAGTCCGTGTGTGAGGTGTACATACCCCCAGGGGTCTGCCTGTGGGGGGGAAGTGGAGGGGCAGATTCAGGGCCCCAGTGCCTTTGGGTTCTGAGCATAGCAAGGATTGGAAACACCAGCAGAATCCCACTCAAAAGAGGCCCCCAGACTCCTGAAAGGGACTTGCAAGCTGACAGTTTATCACCCTTTAATACTATTTATACTAACAATAGCTAACATGTAACATGTAATGCATGACAGGCCCATTCCAAGTATTTTACATAAATTAACTCATTCAATCCTCACAAAACCCCTGTGAGATAGAAATGCTTGTTACACCCATTCTACAGGTGAGTTAATACCACATGCATGTGATGAAGTAACTTCCAAGGCATTTTTCTCTCAGTGGTCACTTACCTGCCCCTCAGCCACCTGGGAGACAGGAAAGGAGTTAACACCTTGATTTTACAGGCAGAGTAATTACTGCCATAGGAGACACAAGATTTACCTAAGGCTGTAACACTTGTCCTAGTGCCTGCAACCAGGCCAACCTACTGCCCCTGGAGATTGCTGCTGCTCCTTGTCACAAGGGGGTACCCATGCCCTGGGCCCCCAGATCCTTAGAGACCTTCCCATGTTAACTGGCAAAATTTCAAGAGGGGGGTTAAAAGCAATCAGAAGGGCGTCATGGAAGAGGCAGAAGTGGCCTGGGCTTAAAGAATAGGAAAGATTTCTGTAAGGGAAGGGCATAAGGAAAATGATTCATTCAACATTTATTAAGCCCTTACTGTGTACTGGAGCATGAGGCGAAAGCCTGGTGACAAACGACAGATTCACACTGGGCAGTGGTCACAATAACAACAGATGGGGTCCACTGAGAGCTAGGGTTAGTAGAAGCACATGCTCACAAAACCCCTTCCACTTTGAGAGGGAAGCATTCCCATTTCAGTTTTACACACAGGCAAGGAGGCTGTGAATGTGGACCGGCTGTCCGAGGCCACACAGCGGCCGTGGTGTGCTAGAGCCAACTGTGTGCGCCTGTCCCTAGCTCCACGGTCAGCAACAGCACCCAGTAGCTTGAAATTGGCCCCGGTGGGAGTACTTGTACCGTGGAGATGGGCCAACGCCTGGGGAGCCGGCTGTCTGACATTTACCAGCACACCACGCACAGCTGAGAAGAAAGGGAAGCGGCTGGGCCTTGAACCCACATCTCTCACTCCTGAGCTTGTGTTTCAGCCATTGTCCTGCCCAGTACAGCTCAGTGTGACCAGGGCCAGGCACGCTCAGACAGGAACAGCCTCCAAAGATAAACGGACTGTCCTCAGGCCAAGTTTGCCATCAGTCCTTGGCCTGTCTGCCTGCACTTCTCCATGCGTAAAGCGGAATCATAACATCTAGCTCATGGGGCAGCCGAATGAGTTAACACACACGAAGCTCTTAGAATAAAACGTGGCATGTGGTAAGCACTCTGTAACCGTTAGGTTTCATTTGTTAGTTATGGCCACAGTGTTTAAAATGTTATTTAAAGACAAATATGAATGAGTTGCCATTATTTTTAAATCATACTTTTGTATGAAATTTCCTTTTTGTATGATATCTAGATTGTTTTTGAAAATTTGTATGCTCTGACCTCACTTTACCACGTGTGGCAACAACCAGCTAGAACCAAATCACACCTGTCCCCTACCCCCTCCTTGGATTGTGCCCTTTGGGGGGACTGCTCTCATTTTACCCCCTGACCCCCACCCCATACCACCCCCCAGCACACATACCCAGCACCGGTAGGCATCTGAGTTTGAGACTCCTGCTCTACGCTTCTTAAAACGCACAGACTGAATGTACTAGGGTGACGATGCGCCAACCACACGTTAATCTGGCAGGCTTTACACCTGCTATTACACCCACCTAAAGGTGAGGAAGCTGACGTCACAGTGGCTAGCTGTGCCTAACTCAGTGTTGGAAAGGCAGGGTGTTTTGAGCTGGCCTCAGCCTTTTTCAACTAGGGCTGCACCAGCCCTTGTGGTTCTCATTGCGATTTTAAGGACAGCCTTCAACAATAACCACCAGGAAACTGGGAAAAAAAGGGTTGTGACTTACGTGACCTGGAAATGACACACCACACCTGAGGCCACACAGCAAGGTCTCCAGAGGGAGAGAAGAGGAAAGAGAGGTAGAAGGAGGGAGAGGAAGGGAGGGAGGGAAGAGAGGGAGAGAGAGCTCGAATATAATTGGTCTAAGATGTTGCCTAGGGCGGGGGGCCTAGGTTTTCCAGAGGTCACTCTTTATCGGTGAATTTAAAACACAAGAGGAGGAATTTACCGGGGTGGGGTGGTAGAAAGCAATCAAGTAGACAAAAGAATCCATTGAGACAAAGGAGCCACAGTGGGGAAAGTTCTGTTTGGGTCAGCGGCTGGCGATGTGTTTGTTCCAGATAACCATCTGCGCGGCAGCGCCTACTTCAAATGGAAGCCGAAGCAATCAAACTTCAAGTCAGACACTTGCATTACAAAAAAGAAAAAAGAAAGTCTACCCGGGACTCAGAGCCCAGGTCCTCTGGTTCCTAATTCAACACCCACCACCCTCCTCTGAACAGGAGTGTCTCAGAAGCAGCTCAGACTGCACTCACAATGTTGAGTGGGGCGGGGTGGGGGGTGCAAATGTCCCCAGTGTCCTGAGGGCTCTGCCCACCCTTTCCTCTCCCTGCACAAAGTGCCAGAGGAGATGTGGTTGGCTAGTAGTGTTGTCAGATAAAATCCAGAATGCCACTTAAATTTGAGTTTCAGGTAAATGATACTTTTTAGGATAAGTATGTCCCATGTATGACTCAAATTCATTGAATTTCAGGTAATGAATTATTTTATTATGTGTAAGTATATATGTTTCCAAAAATGCATGAGACATACTTATCCTTTACAAAAAATGTTCATTTATCTGAAATTCAAACTTAACTGGGTATCCTGTACTTTTATTTGGTATATGCTGCCACCCTAAAGAGTCCCAGGGGCCTCTGCCAGCCCAGCCTGCGGGAGCCGCAGAAGGGAAAAGGGGAGGATCCCCTTCACCCAGCACTGTGTAGGAGCTCAGGGTAGAGGCAGCAGCAAAGCAGCCCACCCGACTCACACCCCCTCTGCCCCCCGCCCAGTGAAAAGCATCTTTGCCTTCCTTACAATTTTGTCTGGAGTCAGAACTGTTTGTATCTCAGGTGGCAGAGGAGCGCTGGGCTTCCACAGCTCTTCATCCGCCAACCACCCCCACCCCATCACCACCACTTCATTTCTGCCTTTACCAGGAAGCAGAAAGTGTCAGAACAGAGGGACTAGTCGCCAATTAATTCGGTGTTAGGTTTATTTTGTTTTCACGCCAAATCTGCCTAAATCCCCCGAGGCTGGAGCCCAGGAAAGAGCTCCACTCTCTGGACCTCAGTGCCCTCAGGCCAGGGGATCCCCAGCAGCGCACCCCATGACTGTGCCTTCAATTGCCGGGAGCAGTGAGGCTGGCAAGGACCTGCCCCTGAGGACCGCTGGCATCTGTCCTGGCTCCTGACCCCTCGCCCCCTCCAGTCTGCCATCACTGTGCCCTTGACCAGGCCGAGGCTTTGCTGCCCTTCCGAAGTAATGATCCGTGACACCGACCACAGGGGCCTGGCATAGGGGAAGGCAGCAGGCAGCCTAGGCGTGACTGGAGGTGCCTCCCCCACACCTGTTCCCCAAAACAGGGAGTCTACAGGTGCAAGCCCAGGTGAGGCTGGCCAGCAGGCTGTCTGAGCAAGTGAGGGCAGACACAAACACAGTGTTGGCTCTGGCTGGGGCCCAGGCCCAGCTCTGCCAACCCACTGCCCCTCCCTGGGTTAATGATCAGGCCCGAGGCTGTGCCAGCTGTTCTCGGTGGAAGGTGACAGCACCAGCAGGAAGACATGCCAACCTCCAGCTCCACTCCACCCCAGCTTGCCTGCCAACCAGAAAGCAGAGGGCCCCAAGGCTGTGCCCAGGATGGGGGCTGCCTGTACCCTGGCAGAGAGGTAGGCAACTGCAGCCAAGAGATGGGTCAGATGGCAACTCCTGGGGAGTCCAGGGCAAGGAGCGGCAGCCCACCACCAGGTAATTGTCACGGTCAGGTTGCTTTTTTCTTCCAAGCTTCCCTCACTTCCAACCCACTTCCATCCCCCGCCTAGCCATCATTTCCAGCCACCCCTGTTCTGCTTTGCCCTTCCACTTGATATGTGTTCTCTCTCCCTCATCTCCTTGCCCCTTTTACTGCTACTCTCCCAGCACCTACAGCAGTGCCCGACATGCAAAAGACTGCGACAGCAACTGCCTCGGCTGAACAGAGCTGCCTGCCCCGAGTCATAGGCCCTTCCCAGGTTGGCCCACATCCTTGGGCTGATGGAGTCCAGCCTCAGGACGTGGACTGATGGAGTTCCACATCCAAAAAATACCTCCAATCTGCCTGCTTCTTTCCACATCCAGTGCCACCACAGTAACCAAAACCACAATTCTCTCTTGTTCAGGGCCCTATATCACCTCGGCAACAGACCCCCTTGATAGCCACCCCAGACCCTCTAGCCTCCCCTGAGTGCATCTGCAGCTGTGCTGGAGGGTTGTTGAGAAGATGGCCCCTTCCCATCCCGAGTGGCTCCTCTGCCTAAGGGCTTTCTCAGCCCAGGCAAGGGCAGCGCAGAAGCGTTAAGGATTTGATGCTCCTGGGACATTCCTCAACCAATGAGGGCAAGAGTCATGGATAAATACCTGTCCCCACCCACTGGGAGGACAATGTTCAGGCATGTTCCACAAGATTACTGAGAGGTCCCCAGTGGATTCAGACACCCCCACTGTACTCATTAACCCATGCTCTCCTTATTGGTTTTCCTCTCTTTTCTTCTCAGTTCCCCCATCCCCTCACTTGTGCTTCCCAAGTAAAAACTACCTGTACCCAGATCCTGGTGTCAGCCTCTGCTTTGGGGAGAAACCAAACTAGGCGAGCCCCCCAGCCAACACCCTGACTTCTCCGCTTGCTGCTGTGAGCTTCTGAAAACAGCAGGGCACTGGCTCTCTTTCAGACGCTTTCAGGCCACAGGGACTTCACCTGTGTGACTCCATTTATTGTTTCATTCAACAGCTATTCATTGACTGCCTACGCTTTGAGGCACTGGGTATAGCAACAAAGAGAGTCAGAAATCTGTGCCTTCATGGAGCTGACATCCCCTCCCCCCATTCTCACACTCCCTCCCCAACGCACACACAAACACGTGCTTCTTTCATCTCCTTCCTCCTCACCAGTGATGTCTCAGCTCAGATGTCTGGTCCTCAGAGAGATCTTCCCTGCCCCACCCTCTTTCCCTCTTAACTTACTCACCCCCGGTTAACTGCCCTTCCCAAGCTGGTTCCTTTCTCATTGCACCTGTCATTATATTTGTCTCCTCTACCTCCATGCTCACTCCACAAGCACAAGACAATGCCCATTTCTGTCTCACTATATCCTCTGCCCTTAGCACCAGGCCTGGTACCTAGTGAATGAAGGAAGGAAGGAATACATGCATGACCTAATGACACCACTGTCGTGAGTGAAAGCTAAGAGAGGAAATGAGAAACCCAGCCTCAAGGATGGACGGAGATAGGAGAATAAGGAGCAAAATTTCACCGTAACCACTACCGGTGACCGAGGTGACCACTGTGGAGTTCTAAACCATCCAGCAGCAGCAAGAATGTCCTGGAGCCTGGAGCAAGTGGCAAGGGGGGAAAACAGCACGATGCAGAAGGAGCAAGCGGCCGAACCCTAACCATTCCCTTCTCCTTCGCACTCTTCCAGCCGCAAGCGTCGGCGATGGGAGGCATCTCAGGGCGTGTCCAGCATTTTTGCAGCGGCATCTTTGGCAGAAGCATTTTTGCTGTGAACAGCTTCATCCCATAACTAACTGGCCATGAGGCAATTCTGCCATTAAAAAAAGATATAATAACTGGTCAACAGTTGGAGGGGAGTTGTTCGTTTCGTTCCATTTCTCTATTAAGGAAGTTATCACAGTCATTCCCATTTTTGTATCACATATAAATCTTAGCCCTCGTAATGGTCTATACCATGACAAGTGGTCGTGGTGATGGTCTTTTCTTTTTTACATTCACTATTATTTTGAATTGGTTTCATGTGTACAGCATAGTAGTTAGACACCCATACACTTCACGAAGTGATGCCCCGATACTTCCAGTACCCACCTGGCACCGTGCACGGTTACCACAACATTACCAGCTGCATTCCCTGCGCTGCACTTTCCATCCCCGTGACTCTCCGTCATAACTGCCAATCTGCACTGCAGCGGTGGTCGTAGTTAGCGTTTCTTTCAGGTGACAATGGCTTGCCCTGAGAGTGGTTTTCTTGTTCTGAAATGCACTGCATTGGGAGCAGAAAGAGGGCCGAGGCCGAGGGCCCTCTTTGAGGATGCAGGTTTGAGCCCCCGTTTCCCACAGAGTGAAGACAAGTGCTTAGGTACAATCCACAACATAAAATCAGCTATTTGCACAGTATTACCATGAACCTACACACGTTTTAAGTGTATTTAAATATTTTGTACTTCATAATAAAGTCTTTTTAATTTCATTATGTCATTTTTAATGTACCTCCTTAACTTTTCATGATTTTATGTGTTTATGGCAAAATTGCCTTACATCCAATTAGTTATGTAGCAAAAATGTTGGTAGCAAAAATGCTTCCGGCAAAGATGTCTACAGCAAAGATGCTTGTGGGGAAAGTATCTAAAACCGTGTCAGGGACCATTTATTCTCTCATTTCACAGGTGAGAAAACCAAGGCCCAGAGAGGCACCTTGGCCTACGAAGATCCTGGGATTTGTGACCATTGTCCAAACACTGGGCTCCTGGCTCATTGCTAAAATCTGAGCCCCAGGCTGGCCTGTTGCAGGAGGCAGGCACAGCTCACTGTACTAGGCGAGGGGACTGCCAAGCTGTGCACCAGCGACCAGACATTTGCTGGCTGATTATACCCCTCTCCTTGAAGCCTGGCACTCCCGTGTTCCTCTCTTTCACCAAAGGACTCCCCTCTGGAAACTACCCAGACTTCTGCTTTCTAGAACTCAGGCTTTGGATTTCAACAACCCCTCGCAGAGTTGAACTTTTGCCTTGTTCCTTCATGTTGAGGGCTCAGAAGCTCAGTGCCCTCAGGATGCTCTGGGCATCCCACATGTCACTCAGACAGTAAAGGCAAGCCTTCTGGATTGAAACTGTACAGTACTAGGCTCCACCCACTCATTTGGGTTTTTGTTCTGATGATAAACTCATCCCAGGCTGAATGACAGACTGTCAGTGATGACTGGGAAATGTCCCAACCAAAGTCTTTTTATACCTGGTCTTCAGTATATGAGAAGAGTGAGCAAACATACAGAAAAAATAATAGCTCATACTTATGGAAGGCTTATCATGTGCTAAGACCTATTAAACACTCTGTTGGTTTTAATACAACTCTTTGAGGTAGAAACTTTTATGATCGACCCCATTCACTTATAAAGAAACTGAGGTTCAGCAACGTCCAGCAACTTGCCCAAGCTCATGCAGCCAGTGACAGAACCGGAATTCAAGCCCAGGTGCATCCGACCCCAAGCTCTAAACCTCCTGCCACCACAAAACCACTCACTCTTTCCCAGAGGTCACCTGGGTTCCAGACACAAGAAAGGAGGCCAAGTTGGGCCAGGCCCCAATGTCTTCAGAAGATGGCATCCCAGAGCCAATCAGTTATCGAATGACTATTAGGCCTGAAGATAAACAGTGACTGTTGCCACCTATGACACAGCACCTTAGATAACCACAGGCCTGCCTCTGAGCCTTTTTGTGGGTCCCAAAGCAAAACTATGAGGCTTTGGAGCACCCAGCCCCCCACCCAGCCTTGCCTCACATTCCCCCCCCAACTCTCTCTACACGCACATACATAGACACACTCAAGCAACTCCGTATCACACCTGACACCACTCCATCATTACGTAGACAAGCGGATAGGGAGTGACATGTTATCCTTTAAGAGCAATTACTGTTTTAAGTGGCTGTAGAATGAGGTAATACTAAAACAAAGGAATAGCTGATTCTCTATCTTAGTGTGTCTCAATCAGTTAAAAGGTAATTTGTTCCTATTAACAGTAAAAATATTAAAATTTGTGAATTAGCTACTTCTTGGAAAACTAGAGTAAATTCAATATCTTCCCTAAAATAATATCACAGTCACTTGAATTTAATATGTGCTCTTGAGTAGAAGAGAAAATGGTATGACAGCTAGTTCAATAACTGCGTCACTCACAACCCATTTTGAATATGGCACAATCCAAGTTAATAATTAGAGCTGGTGTATTCTTAGTTAATTGTGGCATTTACGAATTACTATTTCACTATACTTTCTCCCACCCAATGTTTTTAGACTTTATCAAAACCTGAGCATCCCAGGGAATGCATTCCCTGGCACAGGTATATCATCCATCGTGAAGGCAACAGCTGGGGAGAAATGCTCTAAAGAAACTGCAGGTACAGGAGGGCACTTTGCCAAGACACAGAGGAAGCCCTGACAGCTTGTAAGGTGCTTCCTGTCTTCCTTCCACAAGGTCTCCAAAACCCGCCTCCTTCATGAACTCTTCCTCCATCAGTGCGAGAGAATGCTCCAATCCTGTGCCAGGGCCAGATAGGCCACCTGTTTTAGTCTGCTCAGCTGCCAGACAAAACGCCATACACTGAGTGGTTTAAACAAGAGAACTCACTTGCTCACAGTCCTAGAGTCTAGAAAATCCAAGATCAAGGTGCCAGCAGGCTGGGCTCCTGGTGAGAGCTCTCTTTCTGCCTTGCGGCCAGCCACCCTCTTGCTATGGCCCCACATGGCCTTTCCTTGGTATGTGCAAGCTTCCTCTTCTTATAAAGACACCAATCCCGTCGTGAGGGCCCCACGCTCAAGCAATAATCTAACCATAATTACCTCCCCAAAGCCCCATCTCTAAGTACCATCACACTGGGGATTGGGGTTTCAACAGACAAATTTAGGGAGGAGGGGAGACAGGAACATTCAGTTCATGACAGGCCATAACTAATGGGGATGATCAATATAAGAAATTTGTCCTCAGGTGACTGACATAAAAACTGAATCATTCATCCATTGATTCATTCATTCATTCATTCATTCATCAAACTGATATTTATTAGTACATACTATATACCAATGCTCTGCTTAAGGGTTCCGGTGTTGATTCGAGTAAATCTAGTTCCTGCCTTCATAAAGATTATAGTCCTCAAGGTTGACTCTGTGGGGGAGAGAGCACCAGATGTCAGCGTAGGTCTCCACAGAGTTTATTCATTCATCCAACAAACATTTAGAGAGTCTGACTATGTGCAGGGACACAGATAGAAATCAGACATGGTCCTTTCCCTCAAAGAACTCACAGTTCAGGAGGTAGAGACAGATGGCAAATGCGACGTGTTAAGTTCTACAGAGTTAAGTCATGATGTACATGCCTGTAACATTTATGCATGTAATTACACAGCAAAGAGAGAGAGAACAATCAGATAAATATCACAGTGGTTTGCCCACCATTCCTCCCAATAGGCAATGCCCGGCGTTGGCATGAGACAGGAAAGCGAGGCTAGCGTACCTCCAGTTTGTTCCTCTTTCCACTACCTCATGTGGTGTGATTGTTGCCTGCCTCACTGACATTCATTTATTACTAAAAACACGCTTCTTTCTTTCCTCAAGGCCGCTAAATGCAAGTCAACTACTTCATCTGGTCATCAGCCAAGAAGTGGATTCTGCTTCATCACAGGCTGGGCTGAACTTCTCACGGGCGACCATGCACTTTGTGGGTGGGTTGACTAGACAGTGCATCATCCCAACCAGGGCACCACTGAGAGTGAGATGAGACAAGAGTGGTACTCACACCAGAGCAAGAGGCATAAACTGAGACCATCCTGGCAAGCAAGGCGTAGGCCATCTCTACTGATGGGTGACTTCAGGGGTATTTATTTATTCATTTATCTATTTATCTGAAATAACACAAAAATCACAAAATCTGAGGAAAATAATATAATTATTCAATTTCCCAACATATCTTTATAATAGGTTTTTCCCCCCTATTTGGGGGGAAGATATGATCTTTGATCACTTTTGCAAAGGACCAGATTTATATATCTTCTGAAGAATAAAAAGATAATTAAATTTTTTCCTTCAGCATGGCTCATTAAAATTTATTTTTATTGTTGATAGTTGATATGCATAAAGCACTTGAGACATACAATTTGCAGTACTACTACAGGTTTTGCCTTATAAATATAGGAATTCTAATCAACTCCATGATTCATAATGCCCATAAAAGAGTATTTGGTATGTTTATAAATGTACAAGCCAAGTTATTAAGCATTTTTCTGATAGGAGAAAGCTTCCATTATACCAGGCATCGGTGAGTACCAAATTTTCCACTTCTTAAAATTTTATTCATCTGGTAAGTGGAAGAATGTTATACAGACCAGCTTCTGGCTCGGCCCATTTTAATCTTTTTTTTCCTATTCTACCAAATATTTCTCATGTCGGGCACAGGACACGATCACATTGTGACATGACCGCTGGCCCTGCACCTTGGCGTCACAAAGCCAGGGGAGTCAACACCGTAAGCAGCAGAGAGCACTGATGGAAGCAAGCCATTCCTGCAGCAGGACAACTAGCAAATGACTGTGAACCACAGAAGCACATCCCACTAAATACCAACTGAACGCCTCTCCCGTCCCACTTCCTCCCAGCTGGATCCCTAAAATTCCCATGGCCATTCCAACACCATCCAACACAGGGAAAGTGTGACACAGGGAAAATCAGAGCAGAAATAGCAGTCTTAAGGATCTGCAGTTGAAATATCTTACTTTGGCAAAGACGATGACAAAAGCACATGACCACGTGAACACATAGGAAGTGAGGGGCTCTGAGGCTTAACTCCATTACCTGAGTGGTATAATGCCCCGGCCAGCAGCGTCCTGGGTGCGGTCTGGCCAAGCACACACACATGGTTGGGAAGGAGGAAGAGAGGCAGCAGCCCTTCTTCTGTGCCAGTGGCTGTTGCCAGGGTATGAGATTTTGCAGTGGCCCTTAGGCTCAGTGGTTTACAGTCCACCCCCCACTTTGGGGCTAAGGGCTGTGTAGGGCAGCTCTGTGGCCCAGCAGCAGCTTTCTCCTGTTTTTTTGTTTGTTTGCTTCAATGGAATTTCAATTCTAATTTCAAACATGCAGGAAAGAAGAGAGTACAATGAACACCCAAGTGCCATCCACCTAATTTCAACCATCACTAATAATTATGCCATGTTTTGCCTCATAACTGAACCATTTCATAGTAAACTTAAAATATCATGACACTTCACTCATAAATATTTCCACACATATCTCCAAAAAATAAGGATATTTCTCCCATTAACAATGGTACCGATATCGTAACTAACGATAGCAGCAATTCCCCTAATATCACCTAAAACTCACTTCACATTTAAATTTCTACAATTGTCCTACAAATATATTTTAGAGCCATTTCTTTGAAATCTGGATTCAACCAGTTACAGGCAATTAATTTGTTTACAATGCCTCTTAAGTCTGGTCTTATCTAGGACAGTCCACCCTTGTGGCATTGACTCTTCGAAGAGACCAGGCCCGCTGCCACATTCTAATTATGTCTATTTCCTTATGCTCTCATTTAATTATCCCTAGTATTTCCTGCAAAATCAGGTAGACCTAAAGGCTTGGTTTTTAAGCCCGATTTACTGAGGTATAATTTATGTATGTATAGTAAACACCATCCTTTTTACTTTACAGTTTTATGCTTTTCAACAAAGCAGTCACGCAATCTAAAAGCTTGGTCTGGTTCAGATTAACATGATTGGTCAAAATGCTTCAAAGCGGTGCTGTGAACTTCCTATTGAACTTCACATCACATCTACATGCACATGATATCCAGTTGTCCCACTATGGCTGATTCTAATTTTGAACATTTTGTTTCTGCAGCTTCCTGATTTCTGAATGTGTATTAGCTCTCTATTGCTGTGCAACAAAGTACTACGCACTGGGCGGCTTAAAGCAATACCTACTCATTAGCTCACAGTTCCGCAGGCCAGAAGTCAGGCACGGCCTTGCTAGGTTCTCTGCTCAGGAAATCACAAAGATGAAATCAAGGGGTTAGCAAGCTACATTCCCATCTGGGACCTCGTGAAGGCTATTCTGACTTTAACTCAGTTCAGACTCATCTTGGTTGTTCAGGGAAAACTAGACGGATGCTACTCAGTGGGGACCTGAGAGGCCTATGTCTGCAACCCAGAGGATGCCTACTAGCACCATTTTCAAAGTTGGTGGAAAACCACCGTAACTTAACACAAGTAGAGCCACCAAGAGATCACACCCTTCAGCAAGGAAGGCTTGGGTCATTCCACGAGGCAGAGAACCCTGAACTGCTGGATGCTGGCTGTTCAAAGGGAACAAGGAATAAGGGATAGATGGCAACAGAAGGAAATGGGCCACCTAAATGGACAACATTTCAGTGAGGCAGTTCAGTTCTCTCCACAACTCCTCTTTCCAAGTTCCTAGTTCCTAGTAACCATCAAAAATTCTGTCTAGCGGGCACCAGTTATTTGTAGATTCTTCCCTAACACCTTGTACCTGGTCTTACAGGAAAAGTGCTGCCCGTGGCATGTGCTAATCTGCCTTGTTGACAGAGGTGGTGCCTTGGTGGTAGACTGGAATTTCTGAGAAGGAAGGAATGTGAGTTATGGGAGTCAGCTCCCCCTCTGCACAATGAGGAAGGGGTGGTCAGAGTGGGTAGTAACTTGTTCAAGATTCCTGGAAGTTAGTGGCAAAGCCAAGATGAGTGCCCATGCCTCCTGGCCCTCCATCCAGACCTCATTCTGGTAAGTGTTTTGGCCCCTCAGAAGGCCACTTTGCCCCCTCCTAAGTATGCTCTTCATGTATTTCTTGGTGAGCATGGAGACGGGATCCTCTATTACTTGGATGCCGTCTTAATCAGCTCTTATCAGAGCAGTTACAGTGCAGTGGTGATAACACCAAAACTAAGGCCCACCTTCTTACTCCAGCTTTTAAAAATTAAACTATGTAGGTAGACTATAGTTTCTATGGATTTCACTCAGGGTGGCAAGGGGCAATGCAAAATATTTGCCCTGAGCAAACTCTTAAACCCTCTCTACTCATTGACTTGTCTGTAAAGGAGGAACAGCAATAATGCTGACCTCATACGATTGTAAATTAATACAGATACAGTAGGTGATGTATTTTGCATGTTGGCTATTATGTCTTACTGTTAACCCCCACTTGCTCTACGGCAGTTTCATCTCCAGGTTAGGCACTCAATTCTTAACACAGCTTGTGACTTCATGCTTCTTATTTTATAGCTTTACCTCCTCCCAGGGGCTGTGGCCAGAGGGACGTGGTGATCTGAGTGGCAAGGCCTGGCGGGTGTTCCCACTCCTGTGCTTGTGGGGGAGGGGCGGGGTAATCTCCATCCCAACCACATGGAATAAGTTTCGCAGTGGAAAAGGACTGCCTATTTCTTCTGTATACTCAGAAGAAACAAATGAAAGATATATGTTTCTAGGGAGAAAAAAACAGGAAGCTTGTATTTCTTTACAGAAGCAAAAAATACATATTTCTGTTGGCTTAACATGCAAACACTGTATGTATGACTATAAATCCCTTGGCAGTTGGATTCAGAAGTGGTACCTGCCTGGCCCAGGTAAGCAAGCTGGACTTTGCGCCTGTGCGGAGCAGGCCCAGTGCTGCAGTTGTTCTCGGCAAAGCAGAACTTGGGAAAGGTCTTTCGGTGGGGTCACTGAGAGTCTGGGGTCCGTCAGAAGCAGAGTCTCAGTTTGAGGGGAGTCAGCAGTATGGAGGGAGGAGGGAAGCAGCAAAGCCATGTCTGGCTGACCTCTGTGCCTCAGAGCCTGTTTCTGCAGGGGCCAAGGAGAGGCCCTTGTCAGTGTTGGTGGGAGGGGAGAGTCCCAGAGTCCCAGGCTGGTGGGAGGGGAGAGAGTCAGAGGAAAAGCTATGAGAGCTGAGACATCCCCGGGTCCCACAGAAGGAGTCCTACACCCTCCTCTTTGCACCTATTTTAAGTCTCAGAGTCCAGAGGGGTTAGACATCAGAGGACACCTTGACCATTTCCTTGGTAGAGACGCCTCTGGACTGGAGGCAAGGTCCCAGAAAAAAAAGAGAAAAAAAAAACGGTCTCCAGGTTTATGGCCTCAGAGCTCCCCCGTGTCCCAGCACAGTTCAGGAACAGTGTTCTCGTGATTGCTCCAAACAGATGACAAGGCAGAACTGCCGGCCCTGACAGGGTGGAAGCAGAGGGGAAGGAGGGTCAGCACCCAGGGAAACTGGTGAATGTCCGCAGGAAGGGAAGTAGTGGCTCAAACTGACCGAGGACTAGTCCAGCCCAGTGGAAGTCTGCATGGCTGGACAGCATCCAAGGCAAGATGGCCCCTCGGATGCCTTGGCCCCACGGAAACACTCAGGACACAAGGGACAGGGAGAAGGACTCTGATGAGACCTCCCACTCCTGGCGGGCTGGGCTTAGGTCTGAGGCAGGTGGCACCAGGGCCTTCTGGCCACAGCCTCTGCTGGTGAAGAGTCAGAACAGAGAGAGCCTGGCAGGGGCTGAGGTGCACATCCGCAGAAAAACGCTCTGCTTGTGCTGCAGAGTACAAACAGGAAGGCACAGGTTGGAGGAGAAGGGGTCCCACCTCCGAGATTCTCAGCCTGATGAGCTGTCATCAGACCCACTGCGATGACAATAGACATGATTACAGCTCTTCCTCTTTCCACTTTGAGAAACAGCCCAATTGCCAGCATCTCTTTCCTGGTTGATTGCCCAGCAGCTCCATTCTGCGCTGCTGGAAGCTGAGGAGCTGTGGAGGACAAGGAGAAAAGCAGAGGCAAGTGGGGAAGGAGCCAGAGGTGGGAAAACTCTGGGAGTAGGGTCCTTTCCATTTTAGCCGCTGATTCCCAGAGGGCTCTCTGAGTCAAGCTGCCAAGTGGACCATCCTGCCCACACCTCTGGAAAGTGGACATACAATCACCCTGATGCCAGGACACTGTTGGTCCTTAGTGTCCCTGGAACAGAGCAGAGACAGGATGCTCCCCACAGGGTGCAGATCACATTGTAATCCCATGCATTGGTTTGCATTCCTGCCTTTCCCACCCCAGGGAATACCTTTGTTTACCTTTATGTGTGTGTGCGTGTCTCTATATATTTTTTCAGGACCCAGCTCATCCTAGGTAGACAGGAAGTATTATGTGAATAGCTCACTTAACAAATGCCTAACCAACCTCAAGGACATGTCACCTTCATTACCACATCAGTTGGTGAGCTACTTCCTACAATCCCTACCAGGAGAGGTAAGAAAACACACCCTGCCCCATGAAAGAACACGGGTGGACAAGGAGGAAGTAACCCCAATGCAATTGGAGAGTAACTCTCCCGCTCTAGGAGAACTGTGACTAGACAATCTCCTAAAGCTAGCTGTTTAATAATTTGGCTTCAGCTCTCCCTCAAGGAATGATAGCACTTGAAAGAAAGGCAACCTAGTGGCCCTAGCACCTTGCTGTTCACAGAGCACTCTGCAGACCAGCAGCATCAGTGACAACGGGGGCCTTGCTGAAAATGCAGAATCCCAGGCTCCACCGGACGAGCACAATCAGACTCCTCATTTCACAAGAATGTATATTCAGGTTTGGGCCACAAAACCTTCAATTATAGAGAGAAAGGAAAGAGCCTTGAGAGTTAGGAGCAGGAAGACCAGTGAGGTGATTGAGAGCACCTTAAACAGCACATGTTCATTGTATATATTAATTTCTAAACTAATTATTACTCAACAGTCAAATAAGAGAAGAATCAGCAAGACGTAGAGTACAACTTGGGACATCTGGTGCCAAAACCAGCCTGCCCGATCCCAGCATGTGGCCATGTGGGGTTTTTAGCATATGATCATCCTTAGATGAACAAGAAGCCAGCAAGGCTTACCCACCTGCCACTTCCCCCACCACATCCTTGGCACCCACAAACACTAAGCCCCCATCCTCCCGCCTTAGGAAAAATTGGCCACTGCCTACTTTATCCCCAGTGCCAAGTGAAAGCTCAATAACTGTGTGCCAAATGACGAGAGTGTTGTGCTAGCAGGCTTAGATCAATTAGTGATTGTTAATTGAAGCTGAATGTAATTAATTATATAATTGGGGGCTGTTCAAGTTTAATTCTACTAAAATTACATCATGAAAACGGGGCAGGAGGAAGGATTTGAGAGAGAAGGAGCGGAGCGGTGAGCAAAGCTTCCATATGCGGGAGGTGCCCCTTGAGTGGGATCCCTCTCCAACAGTGAAAGACTCAAGTGGCTGTCTAACTAACAGGATGGGGGGAGGGGGGAGAGGGGGGTTCTGCTCCTGAATGCATCTAGACAGGAGTCCAAAACCAAAGACTTCACTACAGTACCAGGGTGGTGCAGCAGTGGGCACTCTCAGCAGTGGCTCTGCGCGATTTGGGGACATTGGCTTGCCTTGACCCATTTCTACTGCTGTTCTTTCTGCCATGTGAATCTCTTTTCTAGTCTCACAGACTCAGATGTGTTAGAGCTCAAAAAGGACCTGTGGAGAATCTTTAGACCTCACATACCCTTTTACAACAAATATTTGGTATTGCCCCTTACCATACTGAAATGGAATCCACAGAAACTATAATAATCTACCCACATAGTTTAATTTTTAAAAGTCACACTGACATAGGCGGGTTGCACTGGCCATTCAAATGTAGGCTCTTTATTGCCATTGGTTATATGCTTTTCCAAAACGATGAACAACAACTCCTAAAGAAACAAATCATCCCTCCACTCTCAAGGTAATTGCATTCCTGGAAAATTCTATGGCTTCTAAAACCATGCAAAGAAAAATGTTTTGCCTTTACATGTAAAACAGAATTAAGTTGTTGATTCAGTTCATTGTAAAAAGGATTTTCACCACATGGATATCCTGTGGGGCATTTGGAAATCACAAAGGTCACAAGAAAATTCTTTGTTGAATAAAGCTATGCTGCCCATAGAAGACATCTAGCATCCCTGGTGCCACCCACTCAATGTCAGTGACAACCACCTAGTCATCCTTATAATCAAAAATGTCCCCACACATTTCCAAGAAGTGCTGGGGATAAGAGCACCCCACTGAGAACCACTGATTTAACTGAATCTCCTTACTTTGCAGGTGAGAAATCAGAGGGTGGGGAGGAAGAGATTTTCCCTGAGTGACCCACAGGTCTCTAGATCCCATACCAGGACCCCTCCTAGCTTCACGTAGCAGCTTCCCACACTGAACACTGTGGGAGATCAGGCTCTAAACAAGGATGCCTTGGGATCCAATACACAGACTCAGGATGGCAGCCCATACCCCAGAAGTTCCAACTCCCTGCAAGAAAAAACATGGCTATGCAGTATCCATGCAGTCCTCTAAGCTGGGGAATGACATCACAATGCCTTTAAGTCAATCTGCCCAAGTGAGCCCAAGATGTCTCTTCCCCATCACCAGAAAGTTAGGACTGTTCTGCCATTGTAAAGAAGTTAACTTATTTGTCCTCCTATGTGCATTAATGAGAGCCCTGAAATGATACCAGGTAAAGAAAAGATCCTTTTTTGACAGCAAAATTAGCAATTGGGCATCACATGCCAACACTGTTCATTCAGTAGCAGTTGATTGATATGCTGTGTTAAGGATTCTGGAGCCATCCCAGCTCAACCCAAAAGGATGCAGTGATGGATTTGTGAAGTCTGCATTGGCCACAGTAGGGGGTGGCAGCCCCCTGCCAGATATTTGCCATATCTGTTTCGGAACCCCAGACAAATCCTATCTACTTTCCTAGGTCAAATCTCATTAGCTTTACCAATAACAGTCTATTTCATTCCACTGGTTTCCTTGTTTAAAATTTGAGGCAAATGTCTCCTTCCGAATGGTTAACACAGTTCAAACATGAGATAAATTGTTTTACCACAAGTGATAGTACTAGGACCTCATCTCAGAAACTCACTCAGTACACGAGTTGAGCATATGTATATACCATTAGAAGGTAATATTCACCTTCTTATTACACATAACAACCATCCTTTTTCATAGTTCCTAATTTATAAAATAATATGCATCACACAAATCTCAAATTAATGCCTACCATTTTCCATCTGAAATCTATGTGCTCTTCATCAAAGGATCAAGATGACACAATGCATAACAATTAATTATAATTAGGGCTTTGAATATTTCTTGCCAGGACATCTATATTTTGAGGAAAGTATCTTTAGACAAAATTGCTAAATATTGGTTATCTTTACAGTTAATGAAAGTAGGACACCTAGAAAAATACATCAATAGAACTACAAAATAATCATTTTAAAAAGCTGCTTGTTTAATAAATACTTTTAGAAATACAAATTTAAGTCAAATGCACTTGAATGAATTGGTTTCAAAAATCTTTAAAATGAAAAAGAAAGGCAAGAAATAATGGGAAGATCGAAAATATCTGAACACATTCAAGAATATTCAATTTGAGATAAACTGGTCTTTGGGAAAATTGATCCTTAGGCAAAGGGATTTTTGGAAATGTGACTACAGGCCAGCTGGCTTTAGGTGAATTCAACAAGAGCTGGTTTGGTGGGACAAGATGGGAAGTGAAGAAAACAGTGAGGAGACAAGATGTGAACCAGGACGGTGTTGATAGAGAGGCAGAGGAGAGTTGGTGAATATAAGACACACAAGGAGGCAGAGTCTCCAGGTGCTGCTCTGAAGGTCAAGAAGGGGTAAAGGCTGACTCACAGCTTTTGGACCTGGGTGACTGCTGGTGGCACAGTCCACTGAGACACTGAATGCAGGTGCCTTTGTCAAAATGAATCCAGGGACACACTAGTCTAGAAAAGCAGCATAGAGACTTCCGGCCAAGATGGAGGCATACATAGACGCACTGTGCCTCCTCACACAACCAAAATAAGGACAAAAACAAATTTTAAAACAAAAAACAACCAGAACTGACAGAAAATTGAACTGTATGGAAGTCCAACAACCAAGGAGTTAAAGAAGAAACATTCATACAGACCGGTAGGAGGGGCGGAGACAGGAAGCCGGGTGGAGAGGACTCGTGGCAAGGCAGCAGCTGGCAGACCGGGAGAGGTGGCAGATTGTGGACTGTGCAGTCTCACATTCACATGTGGATAAACTGGGAGGAGGAACAACTGGGGAGCAAGACAAACCACGCAACCCAGGGTCCCAGCTCAGGAAAATAAAGCCTCAAACCTCTGATTGAAAACACTTGTGGGGGTTGTGGCGGCAGGAGAAACTCCCAGCCTCACAGGAGAGTTCAATGGAGAGATCCACAGGGTTCCAGAGCATACACAAATCCGCCCACCCGGGAATCAGCACCAGAAGGGCTCGATTTGCTTGTGGGTAGTGGGGGAAGTGACTGAAAACTGGCAGAGAGCAGAGCAAGTGGCATTGTTCCCTCTCAGACCCCTCCCCCACAAACAGCGTCACAACGCAGCCACGTGTACTGCCCCACCTTGGTGAATACTTAAGACTCCGCCCCTTACTATGTAACAGGCATATCAAGACCAAAAAAAAAAAAAAAAAAAAAAA
>VMDR010011804.1:0-27754 GCA_007922815.1 Macrotus californicus
GTGAAGTCAGTCAGACAGAAAAAAACAAATACCATATCATTTCACTTATATGTGGAACCTAAAAAAATCAAATAAACCAAACAAAACAGAAATAGACCCATACAGAAAACAAGCTGATGACTGCCAAAGGGAAGCAGGGAGGGGTTGGAACAAATTTATTTTAGAAAAATTTCTGGGAAGATATGCATGAAGCTGTCAAAAGGAACTATAGTTAAAAAGAAGAATAGGAGGGTGAAATAAAACTTCCCTCTATGAATTTATACCTATGAATTTTCGTACACACACTCATTCACGCATGCATTCGTTTATAAGGGTTTATAACATTCTCATTATGAATAGATATTCTAATTTTATTCTTTCTGTAAGAAATATTTCTGTAAGTCACTATTTTCCCCCTGCTACAGAAAGAAATATAAATAAATAAATAGATAGATGGATAGATAAATAAATAAATAAAATCTGAAGAAATATAATGAAATGTAACACATATTTCTGAATAGGATTCTGGACCAGAATAAAAAAAAGAGAGACAATGTTGTAGACAAAATTTGAGTCTCTCTGGGCCAGTAATGCTGACTTCCTGATTTGAAGGGTTTGTATCCCAGCACCTTTGCATGGGGGATATACAAACCAGAGTGTGCAGAGACATGTCTGTCATATGTGAAGACAGCATGAGTACCAGAGAACAAATGTAATAAAATGTTCACTGGAGAATCTAGGTGAAGGAGATATGGAAATTCTTCTTACTGTTCAGAAAAATTTTCTGTTAGTGTGAAATTATTTCAAAATAAACTACTTGTAACGGAAAAAAAGCCTAACAGTATGTTCATGTTGTCACATTTTTGTAAAATTCACCAATGTAAGATACTTCAACAGCCATTAACGAAGGCCACTGCCTCCACTCTGTATTTCAAATATTCACTTCTGTACTAATTTAATTTGGTTCCCCTGGAAGCAACCCCTTGGATGAAGTTGGGCATATTTGGGAGGCATGGGAAACCCTGGCAGGGAAGTAGGGAAATGAGACCAGGCAGGAAGCCATCAAAGGCTGCATTATCAAGTCAGCTCCTATGGTGGGTACCTAAAGTTTAATCACATGGGAGCTTTGGGGGACAGGATATTTTCAAATACAGGTTTTATTATTTAGCTATGGCAAGGCCAACAGATCAGGAGATAAGAGATCTTATGGCACACCATGCTATGGGCACAGCCACCTGGGGAAGCACCCGGTTGGTCAGAAGACAGAGAGTAGGGGACTATGAAGAACCTTTATTGTGGTTCCTGTGGAAAAGAGCAGATGAGGCACAGTAAACTGGCTTATGATTGGCTGGTTTGAATAATATCACTGGGCTCTGTGGCATAGGGTTGTCCCTAGTTGTCCAGCACCTGGTCCTGAGATGATTAGGGCAGGTATATAGTAACCTGGAGTATCAGAGTCTAATAAAAGAGGTGGGTGGGGGTGCAGACTTTGAATTGGTTGGTTTGCATTTTAAAGATATACTCCAGGGTGCTTTTTAAAAAAAATCTCTAGGAGCTGGCTAACCCTGGGAGAGGCAGTCCCTCCAGAGTCAGCAAGGCACAAGATGTCAAAATAATAGTACAGAAAATAAAGACATGGTTAATATACAGGGTAGAACACACACTTCAGAGTGGTCTCACCCCAGGGTTGAGGGAGTCACCGATCCCAGGCTTCCGGGGTTGGTGGTGGGTTATTTTTCCAGCATTTTGGTGGGCAAGAGGCTTTGGAGAAGGCAGGACGTGCTGGCAGCTGAAAGTCCCCAGAGCCTGTGGGACAAGGGCAGAGAACAAACACCTCTACTTCCTATACCTAATTTTATATTTATAAATTCATAATTGCATATTCTTTTTTATAAAGAAGTCCTCCAACATTGCATGAACTTCAGACTACAAAATTGGGTCTGCCCCCATGGGGATATGATCAATAACTCATTGTTATGGGCTGAATTATTGTATCTCCCTCCAAATTGATATACTGAAGGCATAACTCCTAATACTTCAGAATGTGACAGTATTTGAAGATAGGGTGTTTAAAGAGATAATCAAGTTAAAATAACTTATTACGATAAGTCCTAATCCCATATGACTGGTATCCTTATAAGAAAAGGAGATTACCTCTGGCTGGTTTGGCTCAGTGGATTGAGTGTTGGCTACAAACTGAAAAGTCATTCCCAGTCAGGGCACATGCCTGGGTTGCAGGCTAGGTCCCCGGTTGTGGGCATGCAAGAAGCAACCAGTAGATGTTTCTCTCACACATTGATGTTTCTCTCCCTCTCTTTCTCCCTTCCTCCTCTCTCTCTAAAAATAAATAAATAAAGTCTTTATAAAAAAGAGATCAGGACACAGATACACACAGGAGGAAGACCACGTGAGGACACAGGGAGAAGACAGCCACATGCAAGCCAAGGAGAAAAGCCTCAGAAGAAACCAACCCTGCTGATATCTTGACTTCTGGTCCCCAGAACTGTGAGGAAATAAATTTTTATCATTTAAGCCACCTAGTCTATGGTACTTTGTCATAGTAACCCCACAGACTAATACACTGATGATTTGCTAAGCTGGAACCCTAACACATTGTTGTCCAAGTACTTCCCTTGGCCAGGTCCAGCCTTGTTGGCAGCCCTGGCATGGTCTATTTTCCCACAGAGCTTGCCCTGCTCTTTAGAAGGGCTGCTGCTCCTACTAAAGTGGGCAGCTGTCCTCAGCTCCTGCTGGTTATTCCCAGATTTTCTGATTTCCCAAAAGGCAGCAGGAGTTGCATTATATGTGAACAATTTCCATGTTTAAAAATTGGTAGTGAATTTGAACATTAAACTATAGTGCACAATTTGCAACTTCTGTCTATAGTCCTTCCTTATAGGGAGTGGCAAAGTTCCCAGTGACCAGATATTTCTATTTCTTGTTGTCAACGAATCCCTTGGTGTTGACTTGTGAGCCAGATCAACCTAGATTAATCCCAGGATCAATCCCAGCTCCACCACTTACTAGCTTTGGGAGCTTGAGCAGGTTTACCTCTCATCCTGTTTCCTCATCTGGAAAGTGGACAGCACAAGGGTAGATGAGTTGTGAAGGTCCACTCAAAGGACTGAGTGTGCTGCAGACATCCTGAGAGTGACAGCTCTCATTCCATCCTCATTCATTTCTTTTGTTGGCTAGTGTTGACCTCCCAGGACTTCTGCAATACAGGACTAAGTTTCTGAGCCTGTGGAGCCTATGATAACTGAATTACAAGGTAAATATCTCCTGGTTGAGACCTTGTCAGGCTTCCATCCTCTCCTGGGGATGGCCTGACCTGGAGACACTCTGCATACAGAAATAAGTCACTGTTGGTTTGGCCTTAGAGTCCACAATGCTGAGGGTTAAGGTGGACACTTGGTCTCTCTTTAAAACACATACCCTGACACTAAATTTCAGGCATCAGATTGTGAAGTCAACAAGCTCCAGAAGGAGGTCAGCTCCAAAGGTGTCCCAGGTTCTGCCATTACACTCACTGTATCACATGTGTTCATTCTTTTTTCTTCTCATAATTTTTAAAATTTTATTTTTCAATTACAGTTGACATTCAGTATTATTTTACATTAGTTTCAGGTGTACAGCACAGTGGTCAATCATATACTTTATAAAGTGTTCCCCTGATAGTTCCAGTACCTATCTGGCCCCGTATATAGATTTTACAATACTGACTATATTCTCTATGTTGTACTCTATATCCCCATGACTATTTTGTAACTATCTATCTGTACTTCTCTATCCCTTCACCTTCCTCACTCAGTCCCCTAACCCTCTGTATCTATGAGTCTGTTTCTGTTTTGTTTATTGTGCTCTTTAGATTTTATATGTAAGTGAAATCATATGGTACTTGTCTCTCTGACTTACTTCACTAAGCATAATACTGTCTAGGCCCATCCATAGTGTCACAAATAAGATTTCATTCTTTTTTATGGCTGAGTAGTATTCCACTGTGTAAATATACCAGAGCTTTTTTATCTACTCATCTACTGATGGGCACTTGGGCTGCTTCCATAACTTGGCTATTGTAAATAATGTTACAAAAAACATAGGGTGCATATATGTTTTTGAATTAGTGTTTTAGGTGTCTTCAGATATACTCAGAATTGAAATTGCTAGGTCATAAGGCAGTTCCATTCTTACACACACATTTCTTTTTATTTGCTATCCAGCCACATAAAGATGGAAAGGCACTTTCCAAATGTTGATGGATCCCATGAAATGAGATAAAAATCAAGCAACTACCCAGCCAGGCCCATTCCCATGGGCAGGCTAGAAAGGCTGATGAAGCCCGCATCTTCCTTTTTGTGTATGTTTCATTACGTAAAACTGCCTCTTGGCTTGTGGATCAATCTGAGAACGGGCAACAGTGTAGTTCCAATGAACACATTTTTATGTGGATCTTGGGAATATTCTTTTTTTTAATTTAATCTTAATTGTATTTTTTCCATTACCATTTAGTTCCCTCATACCCTCCTCCCTCTAGCAATCACCACACTGTTGTCTTTGTCCATGGGTCCTTTATCCTTTCTGCTCAATCCCTCTTCCCCTTAACCTGTCCCCTACACACTAGCTGTTTTCTGTTCTCCATCTATGAGTCTGTCTCTGTTTTGCCTGTTAGTTCAGTTTGTTCCTTAGATTCCACATATGAGTGAAATCATATGGTATTTGTTTTTCTCTGACTGGCTTATTTCACTTAGCATAATGTTCTCCAGGTCCATCCATACTGTTGCAAAAGGTAAAATTTTCTTCATTTTTATGGCCAAGTAGAATTCCATTGTGTAAATGTTCCATAGTTGTTTTATCCACCCATTTACTGATGGAAACTTGGGCTGCTTCCAAATCCACTACAAAGAACAAAGGGGTGCTTATGTTCTTTTGAATTAGTGTTTTGGGTTCCTTCAGATATAGTCTCAGAAGTGGGATCAAAAGGCAGACCCATTTTTAACTTTTTGCGGTATCTCCACACTGCTTTCCACAGTGGCTGTACCAGTCTGCATTCCCATCAACAGTGCAAAAGTTGCACTGTCCCCTTTCTCCACATCCTCACCAGTGCTTGTTGTTTGTTGATTTATTGATGATAGCCATTCTGATGTGTGTAAGGTGATATCTCGTGTTTAATTTGCATTTCTCTCATGATTAGTGACATTGAGTATCTTCTCATATGTCTATTGGCCATCTGTATGTCCTCTTTGGAGAAGTGTCTATTCAGGTCCTTTGCCCATTTTTTAATTGGGTTGTTTGTTTTTTGGGTGTTGAGTTTTGTAAGTACTTTACAAATTTTAGATATGAACCCATTATCAGATGTATTGGCAAAAATGCTCTCCCATCCTGTGGGTTGTCTTTTTATTTTGTTGATGATTTCCTTTGCTGTGCAAAACTTTTTAGTTTGATGTAGTAGGAATATTCTTGTGTGAGTTTTGTCTGCTGGAACGGAGACAGGACAGCCTGGCTTTAGAACCGAGTGTCTCAACCCTAGTTCATTTTCTTGCCATGTGAGGACTTAAAGCAAGCTATTTAACACTCTGAGCCTGAGTTGTCTTTCCTTATCTTAAATGGGCAAACAGTAATGCCAACCTCACTGAGAAGGTAAGAAAAATAAATGAAAGAATGAGAAATGCTTAGCACAGGGCTGCACTTACTTGCTAAAAAATGCCCTGCTCTGCACTAAACACATCCAGTTTAAGCCTCCCAACACCCTATGTCTATGTACTATTATCAGCCTCATTTTACCGCTGAGAAAATAAGGGCACAGAGAGGTAATAAAGGTCACACAGCAAATAAGAGTGAGAACCAGCACTGGCCCTCGTGTCTGGTCTCAGTGGGTACACTCTGAGCCATAACAGGAAGGTACTGTTTTCACAAATCACCCAGACTTATTTATTTGTTCAGCAAACATTAAAATAAATAATTTAAAGTGTGGTGAGCATCTTTTAAAAACTCAAGTACTAGATGTGCTGAGTAAGCAGAAAACAGTGTGGCCTAGGGAGCCAGGAAATACCTATTTGGTGATGTAACTGCCAAGCTGAGATGAGAATACAGGAGATTAGAGCCTGGACCTCACTGCCACAACTGGTGGCATCAGAATCCCCTGGAAGGTTTGTTAAACCCACAGAACTGGGCCCCAACCCCAGAGTTTGGGACACAGTAGAGTTGCACTTGAATCTCTCTTCTGCCCTCTGTTGCTGCTGGTGGTCTGGGGAGCACCTGCTGTGCAGGGAGCAAGGTAGAGTAGAAGGAGGAAAAGGCTCAAGGAGAGGGAACTGCAAGGGCAGAGGCCTCTTGTCACAGTTAACCTCAACTCATGAAGTTGCTGATAGTGTGTCCTTGTCAGCTAAAAAAGAAAATCAGAGCTTAGACCAATAAATTCATTTGTCATAAAACTTGGCAGTGGCAGAGGCTGAATGCAAGGCCAGGCCCAAGACTAACATGGAGCTCCATTCTTTACCATCAGGAAAGAAGTTCCTCCCTAAGCGACACTTGCCCACAGGCAGCCACTCTAGGTTCTCTTGAGGTCTGCTCATGTCTGATGGCCTCCCCCAAAATCTCTGTGGCTAAGAAGGACTGGGAAATATCTGTTCAAGATCCCTAGGGTTCCATATGACAAAGAACCTCACACCTCACTTCACAGTTCCCCAAGAGAGCCCCAGGGCCGATGGGCAGGCAGAACTGAAGAGAACTGGCTCTGTCCACCACAGCCTCCTGCCCATCAGGGTCCTCAGTCCTCGGCTTGTTCGGGGACTCTTCCTGGAAGTCCCTGTTTGGGTGAGAATGCTGTCACTCAACAAAATTGTCTTTTTCCCTCACTGGCTGATGAGGCTCCATGGAGGATGCCAAACATCTCCTTCCTTTTGCTCTAGAATTGCTGCTTAAGTTACCTCAGGTTTTTCACAGCAGAACAGATCCATCAGTAGTAATCCAGGAAAAACTAAAATTTGGGGGATAGCCTTTTAATTTTAAGCTTCCATGGAGGCTGGTGTTACTAAAATCATTACAATAATTCAAAGATTTCAATCCCCTTCAATAAAAATGAAACAGAACAAGATAAAGTATTTATAGTGTGATCAGACACTAATAGGTGATCCAGAGGTTCAGAGTCAATAAAAATAGTTACTGGTTTGGGGCTTTTCCTAGATGTTGTGCTGAATATTTTTCTTCATTATCTTGCCTAAACCCCATAATATTTTCAGAGGTGGACACTTTGTTTTCCCCATTTTTCAGAGGGAGAAACTGAGGCTCCAGGGACTGAAGAATTTGTCATAGACACAGCTCCTGGTGGCAGAGCCAGGCTTCAGAGACTGGTAGAGCTAATGCCACATCCTTGGTCTAGTTTCTCGAAGCTGTAGAATCTTCCAAAGTTGTCATCCTGCACTGACTGATGTGGCGCAGTTGGCTGGGTGTCGTTCCACCAAGCAAAGGGTCGCTGGTTCAATTCCCAGTCAGGGCACATGCCTGGGTTTCGGGCTCGGTCCCTGGATGGGACGTGTATGAGAGGCAACTGACCAATGTTTTTCTCTCTCACGTCGATGTTTCATTCCCTCTCTTTTTCCTTCCTTTCCTCTCTCTTTAATAAATAAATAAAATCTTTTTGAAAAACCACTGAGTTGTCATTCTTTTACACCTCATCCTTCTTTACTTTGCCTCTAGGGTTAAGTGCCTCAAAGAGTGGTTACAGTGGAATTGGATCTGAGCTTGAACCCAGGCTCCTTGGCATTTACTAGCTGTGTGAACTTGAATATACTTCTTTGGACTAAGTAAAAAAGGGAAATTACTAGTAATATAACTAGTAATAGTCCAGGGATACACTGGCGTCAGTTCTGATTTGATTCAGGGCTCAAACCTGTTTCTTCCTCTCCATCTCTTATGACTCTACTTTCAGAATGCTGGCTCCATGATCGATGAGGTTTTCCCTCCACAAGGCAGCATGACTGCCATAGCTCCTGCCCTGCTTACTCCCATGTCGCTGTCCATCAAAAACATGCCTTAGTCCTAGCAGTTCCAAGAGAAGTTGTATTATGTTTCAGTGGCTCTCATGGCTTCACTGCCTGGCCCTGGGCCAGTCCTTGGGGTCAGAGGATCATAACAAGCTGAATGGCTTGAGCCAGGTCCTGAGCTTTATTTCTGAGCTGGGGATAGAACCAATTCCTAATCCCATTTGTTGACAATGGGGAGAGGGATAGTTTCTCAAGGAAATTAGAGAAAAGTTATCAGAAGTCTGAATAAATTCCAGATATGCTTAACAAAAAGAGTAACTTCTCCATGTCTCAATTTCCATTTCTATGAAATGGGGATTATAATAGTATTTTAGTTGGCTTGAAATGCCTTAACAAAATAACCATGCACTGGATGGCTTAAAAAACAAAAATTTATATTCTCACTGTTTTGGAGGCTGGAAGTCCAAGATCAGGGTATCAGTATGGCTGGATTCTGGTGAGAGCTTTCTTTCTGGCTCGCAGACATCCACCTTCTTCACGTTTTTTGTTGCTTTTTTTTTCTTTCTAAGCACCTACATGTAGAGGAAGACAGACTGGAAATATTCTCATTTATTTAATAATTTAGAATAACAGGAATAACCTGTGGTAATTGTTTTACCTTAATCTATAATATTTCATATTTAAACAATGAGAATGCATTTTACATTTCTGTGTAATTGTGTAAGTAATTCCAAACAAATAATAAAAATGATTATATATGTGGGGGGAAAAAAAAGAAAAGATCTCATGTCTCTTCCTTTGTTAACAAGGGCATTATGTCATCCTCGCCCTCAAGACCTAATTGAATCCTAGTTACCTCTTAAAGGCACAAATCTCCAATATCGTCTTTGGGTTAAGGGCTTCAATGTATGAAGGAGTGGGGGCACAATTCAGTCCATAGCACAGAGTATGTACTACCCCATTCAGTTAATGTGCAAGTTAAAAGAGGTAACACCTTAATGTTTTAGTAGTATTTGTCCTCAAAAGTACCCATTAATAAACAGTAGTTTATAGACTATATGTTTGGATTTTTAAAAAAATTGAAGGACACAAAATGGATGCTGGTAATTCCCCCTCCTCCCTTTTTAAGCACTTTAAAGAGAGAGCCCAGTCTTCTGACACTTGACACAGTTGATGAGCACTCTGCCCAGAGACAGAGTGGTCCCACTTCTATTGTAACTGGGTCTCCTGGGGAGACCCAGGAGAAAAGAAAGCTTTCTAAAACATTTCAATTGTTCCCTGGCTGGTGCGGCTCAGTGGATTGAGAGTTGGCCTGTGAACCAAAGGGTTGCCGGTTCAATTCCCAGTCAGGGCACATCCCTGGGTTGTGGGGCCAGGTCAGGTCCCCAGTGGGATGCGCACGAGAGGCAACCACACGTTGATGTTTCTCTCCCTCTCTTTCTCCTTTCCATCCCCTCTAAAGCAAATAAATAAAATATTTAAAAACAAAAGAGACATTTTAATTGTAAGTGGTGTTCATTAGTTTAAATTCTATTATAATAATGTACTATTTGCTGCTTTAAATCTTAACAAAATGGACACTGCAATGATTAGAGTTGCCTATGTTTGTAGTAAGATCCTATAATAAACCTATGCTTGATGACAACACAAGCAGATTGGTCCTCAACTAAACCCATTATTTGTCCCAAGAGGGAAAGCATATTTGACAGTCAAAATAGGAGCCTGGGTCTCTTAATTTTCTCAGAAGAACAATAAAACTGTGTCCAGAGGCGAAGTTGATTACGGCAGTTGTGCTTACAGCCCCCCATAACTTCTCATCACAACTAGGGAAAAGTTCTCTCAAAAATAGTGTTTATAAGATAAAATCCCAACTCTTTCCCCTCCCAGTTTTGAGATAAAACTGACATATAACATTGTATAAGTTTAAGGTGAAGACCATAGTGATTCAATATTTGTACATATTGGGGAAATGATCACTCATCACCTTACATAGCTACAATTTTCCCATGATGGGAACTTTTAAGATCTACTCTCTCAGTAACTTTCAAATATATAATATTGTAAACTATAATCACCATGCTGTACTTTACATCCCATGACTTATTTTATAACTCGAAATTTGTACCTTTAGACCCCCTTCACCCATTTTTCCCATTCCCCATCTCTCACCTCTGGCAAACACTAACATATTCTTTGTGTTTATTAGTTTGTTTTTTTCTTTTAGATTCCACACATAAATGAGATCATATAGTATATGTCTCTGAGTTATCTCACTTAGCATAATGCCCTCAAGGTCCATCTATATTATCACGAATGGCAAGATTTCATTCTTCACATTCATCTGTGTATAGACATTTAGGTTGTTTCCATGTCTTGGCTACTGTGCACATGGAGGGGGTGCAGATCTCTTTGAAACAGTGATTATGAAAACCCAACTCTGGAATCCAATGCTCTAGGGTAGGAATCTCTCATCCTTGCTCCAATCTCTTTGGCTTTCCTTGGATTCAAGACTCTTCCAGCAAGACCTGGCCCTGATTTCGTGGAAGGTAGGAAGGAAATTCCTTTCAGCCAGAAAAAATAAAGGTGGCCTTCTGGAGGAGGTGCATTGGATAGGCCCTTGATTGATGGGTGAAATGTAAAGCTGTGTAAAGTAACAAAGAGAAGAGAAAGCAATAAATGAGCAAACATGTCGAGGTGGGAAAACACAAAGCAGTACAGGAAGCAAATACAGAAATTATTAAACCAAGTACTATAGCCAAGTCTCTGTCAGAGACACTGGTTGGCCATGGGACTACTGTTTTCATGTGTTTCTGGATTGGTGTCAAATTGTGAGAACTTCAGGCCTGACAACTGTTAGCTGTGGTGGTGTATCTGGGATGGGAGTGGGAATCTCAAGATACTCAGCCATTCCTGTTGCTTCTTCCTCTGAGTGGGCACTCTAACAAGAGCAATTGGGGAACGTTTCCCTGAAAACAGCTTAAAAGACAACAAAAGCATACCACTGTAAACAATTAAAATACTAGAGAGAAAGCACATATGGTTCCAGCTAGAACTGAGGCTTATGTGGCAAAATCATTGCTTCCAGCATGAGGTGAAAGGAAAACAACCACGTAATAAGATTCTTCCTGGAGAAAAAATCTTGTTTGTTTTTTCCCAGTGCTTAGGCATCTACTTCCATATTCATCCTTTTCCTCTAGCTTACCTTTCATGAATTCCTTATCTGGGAAACAAGTGGACTCCAAAGAGCACTCAAAAAAGCAAAGTCATTTATCTGTTTGACATGTGTTTCCTCCAACCTGGAAAAAGAGTATGTCACCGGTAGGAGGCTGTGTCCATCAAGAGGAATGAATTGGAGACTTCTGGCCAAGATGGAGGTGTAGGTAGACACACTGTGCCCCCTCGCACAACTAAAAGAAGGACAACAACAAATTTAAAAACATAAAACAACCAGAACGGACAGAAAATTGAACTGTATGGAAGTCTGACAACCAAGGAGTTAAAGAAAAAACATTCATCCAGACCAGTAGGAGGGGCAGAGATAGGCAGTGGGGCAGAGAGGACTTGTGGCAAGGCAGCTGGTGGACCCGGGCAGGCAAGGCAAGGCTGGTGGTCCAACACCCATGTGTAGATAAACCGGGAGGAACAAATGGGGAGCGAGACAGACCACGCCAACCAGGGTCCCAGCCCGGGGAAATAAAGCCTCAAAGCCTCTGATTGAAAACTCCTATGGGGGTGGTGGTGGCAGCAGTAGCGGGAGAAACTCCCAGCCTTTCAGAAGAGCTCGTTGGAGAGACCCACAGGTTCTACACAAGCCCACCCACCCGGGAATCAGCACCAGAAGGGCTCAAGTTGACTGGGTAGTGAGGAAAGTGACTAAAAACTGGCAGAGAGCCGAGTAAGCAGCATTGTTCCCTCTTGGACCCCTCCCCCCATACAGCATCACAACACAGCGACCTGGGTTGCTCCGCCCTGGTGAACACCTAAGGCTCTGCCCCTTACTACCTAACAGGCACGCCAAGACAAAAAAAAAAAAAAAGGCCGAAATGAAAGAACAGATCAATGCTCCAGAAAAAATACAACTAAGGTACGAAGACATAGCCAACCTATGAGATGCACAGTTCAAAACACTGGTAATCAGGATGCTCACAGAACTGGTTGAATTTGGTCGCAAATTAGATGAACAAATGAAGGCTATGCTAAGTGAAATAAAAGAAAATGTACAGGGAACCAACAGTGATGGGAAGATAACTGGGACTCAAATCAATGGTGTGGACCAGAAGGAAGAAAGAAACTTTAAAGCACAACACAATGAAGAAACAAGAACTCAAAAAAATGAGGAGAGGCTTAGGAACCTTCAGGATGTCTTTAAATGTTCCAACATCCAAATCATAGGGGTGCCAGAAGGAGAAGACGAAGAGAAAGAAACTGAAAACTTACTTGAACAAATAATGGAGAACTTCCCCAATCTGGCAAAGGAAATAGACTTCCAGGGAGTCCGGGAAGCCCAGAGAGTCCCAAAGAAATTGGACCCAAGGAGGAATATGCCAAGGCACATCATAATTACATTAGCCAAGATTAAAGATAAAGAAAAAATCTTAAAAGCAGCAAGAGAAAAGGAGGCAGTAATCTACAAAGGAGCGCCCATCAGACTGTCAGCTGACTTCTCAAAAGAAACCTTACAGGCAAGAAGGGTCTGGAAAGAAGTATTCCAAGTCATGAAAGGCAAGGATCTGTGGGGAACCTGTTCATGTGTGATACTGCCTGTGACTCAGCTCTGGGTCTGAACGCAGTCCAGATTGCGTGTGGTGTACAGATCACATCCGTGGATAGGTTTCCTGCGGGTAATCAGGCCTGCATTGTCCCTAGGCCGCTTTGAAACTTGCTCTTGCAAAAATTCCCTCACCCGGGATGGAAACAGCAGTTTACTGTGACTTGTACTAGACTTCCCAAGCAGGAATGTAAATAGCCCAGCCTTCTCTCCTTTACATTTGTAGATGACCTTTCTCTTTGAAGCTACTGGCAACTTTCTTTCTTTTATTATGGTAAACACCTAAAGTGAACCTGTGCATAGTTAATGAGAATCACCCTGGATGTAATGTACCTAGAGTATCAGTAAAAGCCTGTTGAGGCAGGAGTGGGGGCTTTTTTCTCTTTGAGAGATCAGCCACACATCCCTTTTCTCCACTGGATTTCTTTAGTCCGTGTGAATTTGTTCGTCACTTGTCCGGGGATATAGGACAAGCATTCCACAGTGACACGCGGTCCTGCTGGACGGGACCATGACAAGGACCTACATCCAAGATTACTCTATCCAGCCAAGCTATCATTTAGAATGGAAGGGCAGATAAAGTGCTTCCCAGATAAGGTGAAGTTCAAGGAGTTCATCATCACCAAGTCCTTATTATATGAAATGTTAAAGGGACTTAGATATCTAAGAAAAAGAAGATCAAAAATAGGAACAGTAAAATGACAACAAACTCACAGTTATTAACAACTGAACCTAAAACAAAAATAAAAACAAACTAAGCAAACAACTAGAACAGGAAGAGAATAATAGAAATGGAGATCACACGGAGGGTCATCATCAGGAGGGTGGGTGCGGAGAGAGAGGGAAAAGGTACAGGGAATAAGAAGCATAAATGGTAGGTAGAAGATAGACAAGGGGAGGTTAAGAACAGTATAGGAAATTTAGAAGCCAAAGAACTCATATATATGACCCATGGACATGAACTAAGAGAGGGGAATGTGGGTAGGAGGGGGTGTGCAGGGTGGAAGGGAATAAAGGGGGGAAAATGGGACAACTGTAATAGCATAATCAATAAAATATATTTTTTTAAAAAAGAAGAATGAATTGATTTCCAGCTGCATCTATCACTTGCTGCCTTAAATCAAGTTAAATCAATGCTCCTTTCATTTGGTATGGATTGAAGCTATACCTAACACACTCAGAAAAGTGGTGGGAAAGGAAGCAAATCACTAACAAAAATTCCATAGGGAGATTTAATGAGAATGTCTAACCAAACAGTCACAGAGATTTGCATTTATGAAGTTTAACTTTGACTTACCTGACCTACAATGACAAATTATTTTATACAAAGGGATTTCTGCATCTTTAAAGATTTCATAATTAATACATTCTGAAGATTTGGTATTTTTTAAGATGGGAAACTCTAGTGTTGCCTAGAGTTTCCTTTCCATGTCGTCTTTAACTTATTTCTATTTCTTTTACTGGGGTCTGTTTTTGTCACTATTGATTATACATGGGTCAATTTCTGGTTACAAGATATATAATAATAAAAACCTCTTTATAACAAAATAGATATCTAAGAGCCCCTCTAATTTAAAATAATTTTATAAAGTCTTACAACCAAGATAACTTGACAATCTCTCTCCATTCCCCAGTTCTTAGTAGTAGAATTTCATTCATAGAAACCAAAGTAGATCTTTCACTAGCAGGTTGTGAAAACTGCTGCCCACTCCCACGCCAGCTGTTCAACCAATTTAGAATATGGCAGGGAGCAGGCCTATCTCATTTATAAATTAATCCTGTGCCAGTGAAATATGTTATCAGCATAGTTACTGGCATCTAAACTGATCATGCCCACAGCAAGGCCCTGCATTATTCTTGAAGGATAATGGGAGGGGAGAGACAGAACATAGAAAAATAGGTCAATGATAACGCAAACCCAGATGATGAGGCAGGGCTGTGATTCATTGATATAATTAATATTTCTATCTAACCTGCTGAACTGTGTAGACTTTTACAACTAACATGGCTCTGAAGTGATTAATTGGGACTGACTCATTTCTACATGCCAGCTCCCCCAGCAATCTGTTGTCAAGTAGCTGGACAGAGCCCTGTTTGGCTCTGGGAACTCAGATAATAATAATAAACCCTTATGTTGGTTTGATAGTTTCCAGTTTAAAAAGTATTTTGAACACACAGTCTCATCTTGTAAGATAAATAAAAGTAGTTCTACTTTCATATTCAAGATGAAGGGAGAGGTTTGGAGGTTGGCATATCTACTTGTGGGCTGGTCACACTTGAGCTGTGGTTATAGAACTCTCTCATCTTGTCAACCCCAAAGCCTTGGTTCTTCCACTGAGTTGCAGCTAGGTGGTAGTCACTGACGTGCTTCCCTGTTCTTCCCCCAACTTAGTTTTTTCTCCTTTCACCCAGAATTTTGGGGAAACTCATATGATTATAAATGATACCAAGAGTTAACTGACAGGTTGTCCAATTAAAAAAAGCAAAAGGCAGCACCTTTGGACTTGTTTTGGGTTATAGACATGGTGTAGTGTTTTTCACTCATCTTAAACAAAGAGTAACATGATAAAACAGATCTTTAATCCTCTGTGAACAAAGAGGGGGTAAAAGAAACACTGCAGACAGGAAGTCTAAAATTAAGGGGCTCACTCACATTGTTTTTAATACTCATGATGGTAGTTTAATGAGCTCCTTTACTTTGAGAATGTCTGGAAAGAATCATGTTTACTCATTCTTTGAGGAAGAGAACAGGTTTTTCCACTCAAAGACAAGTTTCACCAAAGTAGATCCTTTTTAGATTCCTAGGTAAGGACAGGCAGTGGAAAAATTTCCATGGCTGTAAATGTTTAGAGAAGAGTGGATTTGCTCAACTTGTTGTTGGTAGAAGTAAATAAGGGGAGTAACAATAATGTGTTTTCAAACTAGCTTCAGGTAATGTGCTGCTGAAGAGTAATGCATTTGCAATGGTCACAGAGATTTTGAAGCTCTCCAGGGAGCCTGAGAAGTCTTTAACACATTCTGACAAAGCTGTTAGAGTGCTCAGGAGTTAACATGCGTATCAAATGGCACAATCACCCTAACTATCCTGTTAAGATAAACTGTAATTTATACTGGAAATACAAATACTCTCAACTTACATAAGCCCAGAGTAAAAAGATCATACCTTTTCTTGAAATAAAAATGCTATTGATGTGGTACATTTACACAATGGAATTCTATGCAGCAGAGAAAAAGGAGGAGATCCTACCCTTTGCAACAGCATGGATGGAACTAGAGAGCACTATGCTAAGTGAAATAAGCCAGGCAGTGAGGGAGAAATACCACATGATCTCACCTTTAACTGGAACATAATCAACAAAAGAAAACAGCAAACAAAATACAACCAGAGACATTGAAATTAAGAACAATCTAACAATGGCCAGAGGGGAAGGGGGAGGGAACAGTACGGGGAAGCGTTTCCAGGAAACACTATAAAGGACACATGGACATAACCAAGAGAGGGTGGGAACAGGGGAGGGAGGTGGGATTGGCTGGGGTGGGGGGAGAGCGGTGGGTGGAAAATGCAAAATGTAATTGAACAACAATAAAGTAATTAAAAAAAATAAATACATAATGAAAATGCTATTGAGATTAATGTGCATCATTTCCTCCTCAAAGCAAATTGGTTTATTTGATTTGTTCATTCATTCAACAAATATTTACAAAGCACTGAGAACATGGGCACTGATGATTCAGCGGTAATAAGACAAGACACAGACTCTGCTCCCTAAAAGCTGATACTCAAGTGACAGAATACCAATGAACACTTACACTTCCAGTCAAGATGGAGTAATAAGGACCAGATTTACTCTCCCACCTGAATTAATCAAAAAAGAAAAAACAAGAATAATACACGAAACAATGGTTTTCAAGACACTGGACATCAGGCAATAAAAGACAGTGATGCTGTAGGACGGAAAGCAAACATGGTGAGCCATGTGATTGCCTCACCCACTGCCCTAAAAGACTGGGCTGCACAGAGAGGGACAACCCAAGTAGAATCCAGTGGGCTCTGGAGTTTGGGAGACAGCGCTGAGGGCCTGGGGAGACCATGGCAGCTGGAGTTTGCAGAACTGAGTACCAGAGAGGAGACAACTGCAGAGAACCTGATATCTGGCGAGGATTCCCCTCTAGTATTCAAGAGAGTACCTATTGATGAGAGTATGAAATGAGCCTGGGGAAATAATGGAAAGGATTAGAGGGCACAGTACTCAGCACACACACAGGCACCTATTTCCATCTGCTAGACTGGAAAACTCATAATTCACAGGGCACGGGAACATCTTTCCTTAGTACTATGAAACAGTTTGTCCCAAACAGAACATTGTTCCAGACCTGCCTAATAAATTACAAAAGTAAGACTCATAAAGATCAAACTATTTCCAAGTAACTTAAACTATATCCCAAAAGTAAAGAATATTTATAAGAATACATACCCAGTACCCAACAAGATAAAATTCACAATGTCTGCATTCTAATCCAAGATTACAAGGCATGAAAAGATGACTCATATTGAGGACTCGTATCCAGAATTTATAAAAAAACTGTCACAATTCAAAAATAAGAAAACAAATAACTCATCTTAAAAAAATTGGCAATAGATTTGAACAGACATTCCATCAAAGATATGTGAATGAACAATATACATATGAAAAGATAGTCAACATTATAAGTCTTAAAATGTGCAAATTAAAATTATAATATGATATAGCTTCACATCTATTAAAATAGTAAAATTTAAAAAAACTGACCATACCAAGTGATGATGAGAATGTGAAAGACCCAGAACTCTCATACATGGCTGGTGGGAATGTAAAATGGTATTATGGAAAGCAGTTTGGCAGTTTTTTAAACCGTTAAACATATACCTACCACAATGGCTCAGTCATTCTACTCCTAGGTATTTACCTAAGAGAAATAAAAGCATATGTCCACACAAAAACTTGCCCAGAAATATTCATAACAGTTTTATTGGTAACAGCCAAAAGTTAGGAACAACCCACATGTCTATCAATAAATCAATGTATAAATCTATTCACTGAAATACTACTCAGGTATAAAAAAGGAATTTAAAAAACCCTCCTGATACTTGCTACATCAATGAATCTCAAACTAATTTCACCGAGTGAAATAAGCCTGATAAAAAGCAGTATTTATTACATTATTCAATAGAAAATGCAAACTAATATATAGTGACAGAGGACAGATCAATGCTTGCCTGGGAGTGGTGGTGGGTAGCATGTGGGGTCAGCGGTGGGAGAGGGGTAACAAAGGGACATGAGGACACTTGGAGATGATAGGCAAGTACAGTATCTTGATTACAGTGATGATTTAATTTGGTATATATATCTACATCAACACTTACCAGATTGTACACTTTAAGTATGTGCAGTTTACTATATGTCAAGTGTACCCTGGTAACACTATTAAAAATATTAATGGGCTCTACATTCTAGAGGTTTTGACAGAACTATAGTTTTCATCTTCAAATATTAATTACATTTTGGTAAAACACTTTCGAAGTTTCAGCAAGAAAACTAAAAGGTATCAACATTAGTTCACTGAAAAATCATGTTGTATATACACTAAGAAAACGTACAAAGTAAAAATGAAGAATTCTCAGTCAGTAAATAAAACCAAATCTGACATAACTCTCAACAAGGAATAAACCCTTCAAAGTCAAACATTTAGAGTTTACCAGTCGTCTTTATCCTGTACACAGCCGAGGTTCCCAGCAATGGCGCCCCTGGGTCTGGAAATCTGAACTGTAGTCTTCAGTTGTTCTCCAAGCTCCTCTATTAGAGGCCCAAATTCTCCAAGAGCCTGGGATGAGGCCAGAGGCTTTCCCTGACGAACATCTGACTTCAGGATGGCCGAGTTTCTGCACACTCCACCATCATCAATAAGCAAGGCACTGCTTTCTTCAAGAAAGGGACCTTGCAAAGGATTTACTGTTTCAGACTCAGTATTTTTGAGCTCCTCTTGTTCTGAATCTGAGTCTTCAGTCTCAGATGGTGTGGTGCTGTCTGAGTCCTCTACATCACTTGCCTCAGAACTGCAGGAAGATGTCTGCGGCCCAGAAACACAGTGGGCTGCTTCCATTGCAGCTTCTTCCTCCTGGACAAGAAGTGCTGCCGCTTCCAGCTCTTCAACTTCTAATCCCAGCTGGGCCTTTGTCAAGGATACTTCTTTCAAGGTTTTTGCAAGAGCTGCCAACTTTTTGGACCTTGAAACAATTTTAAGGAGAAATATTAAGACTATTCATTAATTGGTCCATGACAACAGGGTACACTGTTTAAAGCAATGACAAAATAAAGCTGGATCCATACTTTACATGACACATCAGGATAAATCACCAAACAGGTCAAAGATACATCAATATAAACCTAGTAAACAAGGAAGCGTGGGAGATTTCCTTTATGATCCTAGAATGAGGAAGGCCTTCCTATCCATGACTCAAAATTTAGAAGCCACAAAGAAAAGTAGAGACAGATAAATTCATCTAGTAAAAACCAACAATTTCTGTAGGGCAAAAAAGCCATCATAACTCAGTGAAAAGACTAATGCAAAATTGAGAAAAACATCCGCAACTCCTATCACAGAGCAAGGCCTAATTTCCATAACCCATCAGAAAAATGGGCAAAAGACATAAGCAGACAATAATCACAAAAGGAGTACAAATGGCTCTTAAATATATGAAAAGATATTCAGCTTATGTCAAATAAGAGAATTACAAATTAAAGTCATACTGGGATATATTTTTCACTTACCAGATTGGGAAAACTCAAACATTTGATAACAGTGCAAAGGCTGTGGGAGAAAAAGGTGCCTTCATGCACTGGTGGTGAGAGATTTTAATTCCTAAGAAGGAGGACCTGGCGATAGCTTTCAAAATTGAAAACGTACATACTCTTGACTCAGCAATATCATATCCGGAAATTAAACATATGTGCTATACACTACAGGCCCAAGGTTCTTTTCTACAGTATTGTTTTTAATACCCCAAATTGGAAGCAATCAATTATCCATCAATATGGGACCAGTTGAGTAATTATAGCATATCCATACAAAGGAAAGTGTACAGCTGCGTAAGGGATAAAGCACTCCACAGGCTGAGATATGGTGGTTATTTTTAAACCTATGTGAACATACTACCTATTCAAAGTTTTAAATGCACAAAAAAGAAAAAAAAACAGTATTAGAGAACCACACAGAGTGCTTTTTATTTTTATCAGAAAACCATTTCATGTTATTTCAGATAATATTTTTGTAAGTTTGTCACATTACATTATATTGGATATATCAACTTTTTTGTTAACTTGGAAATATTTAGTTTCTTGTTTTTTAAAAAAGCAACACAAAGCATATTGCTGTTCTCTAAAAACTGTGTCTATTATTCTATAGAGAAAAATCTGATATGACAACTACTGAGAAAAGGAGGCAGTAAGTTAAAATTAAAATGGTCACAGCTTCTATGTTCCCTAACTTCAAAGATTAAATGAGTGTACAAAACATTTAGTGGCTTTGAGACAAAATGGATAAGGGTGAGTTCGTTAAATGAATTCATCTGTAAAAGTGTAGTAGTCCAACCCATATTGAGAGAATAAAGCTTCATTTGAACAGAGCTGGAGAGAATGGGTCCTACAATGGGAACTGAACAAAGGCGAGAACTTTTATCTAAGTGTCAACACATATTTGAGACTCTTTGTCTCAAAGTATTTAGTGTAATAATGAGTTTGTGCAGGCATGCTCCCCCTATCTCTTGCTGCCTCCTTCAAGCGTAATCATGACCCAGAGCTCCACTGCAGTCTGTGTCCAAGGGCAGGTGGGAAGTACGGTGGGATGAATGGGGTAATGGCAACAGCCATTAATGATGGACAGTTTTCTCTTCCACAAGGAAAACCCTGAGTTTCAGTGCTGGAATTTCCAGAACTCAGCAAAGGAAAGGAAAGGTTGGCTAGGGGAAAGAGAAGACTAGGTGAGACCTGCGGGAGTCAGGAAATTCACCAAAAGTCTGTAAACTCTGCATGAATTAGGGTCAGTTTGAGACACCTTTAACCCTTTCCATACGAGCGCTGGATATATCCGGTGCCCATACAATGGCTCACAATGGCTCACCTCGTACAGCGTACAGCGGGAGTGTCGCGGAGGAAAGAGCACTCGTACCGAAAGGGTTAAAGCAAAGTGATGGGATAAGACAGTTGCAATAAAATTTACATCCATGTTCAAAAGAGTTGTATATGATGTCCACCATATGTATATAGTGAAAGTTTAACCACCAGAGGTAAAAGATTCAGTCAGAGCTAGTGGACCAGTTTAAAATCTCTCCCCCAAGGCTCTGTCAGCCTGAGAACCAGTTCACTGCCACCTTTCTCACTGAAGGAGCTCACTTGAGAAAGGACACAGCCTGTCTGCATGACACAGCTTTAAGAGATAAAGAGCAATGAACTTGGGGGAAATGACAATGTCTCTTATTAAATTATTATATTAGAAATAAGATTTTCAAATACAAGCTTTTACATCGGTAAATGTGAGACCGTACATCTCACATTTTAAATAGTATGACAAATGCTTTCACCAATACATGAAGGATGATGTTTCACAAACGTCACTGCACTTGCTCCTAAGGACACCCTCACAAATCAGTTTCATTTTTATTCCCACAGTACAGATGATAAAACAGAAGCTTGTAGGGTTAAGATCCCTACTGGCCTTTGTCTGCTAACATGGGACACTCAGGACTAGAAGCCCAAGACTCAGGGCTCTTCTGCTGCACCATTCGGCTCCTATGAATATCCAGGCTCTGAAACCTTTCACTCGCTAGGACCACATTCTTCACTTCCCCAACTGGAGCTCTCTATTCAACATCTCCCAAATAAGCAAGTTCTGACTTGCACAGGCCCAGAATTCTCCAAAGAAGTAATGACTGGTATCTTTAGTTTAGCAATCTTAGAGTTGGTGCTAAGTCTACCACTCCTTGAAGTATATACATCTAACTTTTAACTACAGAAGTTCAGAAAAAGAGGGAAAACTGAATTATTTTGGTAGATATTAGTGTAAGTCAACTCAAGTTAAAACTATTATGATTGTTATTGTCTATTATAAAAATGTTATATCTGTCATTGATAACTATAAATTTGGAATTTCAAAGTCCTTCACCTATAATCCTGGCTGTTTTCACAAAGCACAACCCACATATGGTAGTACTAAAAAGTGTCAACTCATGTAACAGGCAGCACAGGGGTGAAATGAGCCATGTGACCCAAACAAGAGCTCCTTCCTATTATCACTGACTGAATTTTCACCCTTCAGAAAAAGTCTGCTTCTTTCTTTTAGCGCTACCTTATGTTTAAAGTGACCCATTTATATAAGATATGTAAAAAATGATTTTTATGTTCATTTTTCATTTTTGCCATGCTGATTCATCTCTATTTCTTATTATCCTACTCTTAGTATCTCAAGCTGGCTAGTTTCCTAAATTAATATTAAGGTTCTGACAGAAACATGAAGTTTATAGAAAAAGCATTCTGAACCCTCTCCCTATAAAGAATGTCAGGATAAAAAGTGATTAAAATTTTCAAAATATCATTGGTGTACAGTGTGACCTAACAGTCTGAGGAATGAAAGTTGGGTTTGTTTCTATTAAATTATATTCCACAGATAACTTAGCAATCACTGTTTGTTGAAAAAAAATTCCTTTGGAGGAAAAAATTAAGCCATGAAAGAGTAGCCTTTTGTTCTTTCAACTGCTGGTACAACTAGAGTTGGTTCTAAGTCTGCCACTCCTTGTAAATCCCAGAGTCAGCCTCTGTAACCACAGCCTTTCCACCTCAGACAGCACCTCACCTAAAGCAGTTAGTGGTTTCTCACTGTCACATGCAGACCAGGCTAGACCAGGCTGGTCCCTGTCAAAAAGCCTTGTCAAAGGACATTATCAGTTAACCACAATGCTTACAAAAACCAGGTACATTCTGATCTCTCTCAACAAACACATATGCTGAGTTGCCAGTTGTACTTATAACATATATATGTACCTGTTTTTTTAATTACAGAATAAAGAAGTTTAGCATTTAAACAAGCTATGACAATCAAATTATACTGTCATATGTTAATAAGATAATACTCAAAACAGGTTTGTTTTTTTTAAGATTTTATTTATTTATTTTTAGAGAGAGGGGAAGGGAGTCTCAGAGAAAGAGAGGGAGAGAAACATCAATGTGTGGTTGCCTCTCACGTGGCCCCTACTGGGGACCTGGTCTGCAACTCAAGTATGTGCCCTGACTGGGATTCGAACTAGTGACCCTTTGGTTTGCAGCCTGCACTCAATCAAAACAGGTTTTTGTTAAAAAGTTTTTAGAAATGTAACCCTACCATATAACTTTAAAAAAAAAACTTTCATTTTATTCTCATATGTTAAATAATATTCTATTTAGAAAGAAATTTTTAATTAAAGACTGCTTTCTGACAAATTCCAGTAAATACAGGTACAACAAAAGAATAAAAGTGTCTGCCCTTTTCCACGGATGAGCTTATATAAAATTTCCTTAGTTATTTTATATTTGGTGACAAAGTTTAGGGGGAAAAAGGATCCAAGCCTTATGAAACAGCCAAAGCAAAGTACACAAGGAACTCTGGAATACAGAAAAAAAAAAACTGGGTCTAAATAGAAAGCATACATCCTGTTTCTTGCTATAGAGTTTTGTCTCAAACTGTCAACCAACTTTTCACTGCTCCCTGGAATAGCAGGCCTACTATAAATCTATAAATCTAGTAGTAACAGACTAGGTTTCATTTCCTCTGCCACAACCTGCTAACCTGCCAGGCATAACAAACTGTCACTAGAGCCAGCAACTGATAATGTAGCACAGAGATGCAATTCAAGAAACATTTCATACTGGATGCTGGAATACACTGACTTGGCCTTTTGGTTTCAAAGGACATGCATTCAGCACACACACAATCTTAGGTTCTATCTGGTAACAAACAGTTCATCATCTTTCTTTTTAAAGGGAATTGATAAAAATGGCATACAATCATAATTTCTCTCTATTGAAAAAAAACTAGTTCCTAACTCCAAAGTCCCCTGCCCCAAACACATTTCTGTAACCTCATCTAGAAAGCAATGCATGAGCTTTAAGTAGAAGCTGCTTGTGAAACTCTGACAGTTACCATGAAAAGGAAACACCAACACAGATGAACATGGAACTGTCATTATTTTGTAATAGTGAAAACTATTTCCAACTCAGTCCATCAATTTCTTTGAACAATAAACTAAGAATTTAATATAGAAAATATTGCAAAATTAAGAGTTATTTAAGCCATATTGGGTTTGTGTCAATAAAGTAACTTTTTACCCAATTTCCAACTTGACTTAATACTATTCTGTGGGCCTTGGGTGTGAAAAATAACATCTAGTCCATGAATCAGTAGAAAAATTTTCCCAGGGCTTCCATAACAACCTACCACACATTGATGGCTTAAAGCAATAAAAATTTATTCTCTCACAGTCTGAAGGCTAGAAGTCCAAAATCAAGCTGCTGAGGGCTCTGAGGGGAGAATCTGATCCATGCCTTCTCTTAGTGGCTGGTGTGGTCACCAACGCAGCAAGCTCTGCCTCTGTCATGACACGGTGTCCTTTCTGCATCTGTTTCTTCCTGTGGTTGCCTTCCCTCTGGATGTGTCTGTGTTTCTTCTCCTCTCCTTATAAGAATATCAGTCATACTGGATTAAGGGGTCATTCTATTCTAGTATGACCTCATCTTAGCAATTAATGACTTCTACAACAACTCTACTTCCAAATAAGGTCACATTCTGAGGTTCTGGGAAGGATAAATTCTGAGGGAACACTGTTCAACACAGAAAATCCCCTGCAGCTGAAAAAAGTAGACAGTAAAGATGCTCATTAATGGAGGATAAGTAAGATTATAAATCTATAAATAGAGGCCAAAATTTAATAGTAAGTAGTGATAAAAAGGTTAACATTTCACCTTGAAAAAAATTATAAACTATACAAAAAGGTTTCTAAAATACTTGACAATGTTAATATTTAGGTTATAATTGCAATTATGCACTACTTCTTACGATGAACAAATAATAAACCAAATGATAACTGTATTTGTAATTGTGACTGTTCTAACAAAATCATGTTATTGCATGATATGACACCACATCAGGCTGGTCTTTGATAGCAGAATCATAGAGGAATTTTTACAGGGTTCCATCAGTTTTCTCAAGGGCTCTCAATCATGTGATACTCAAGTCAATCCTTTGATTTTCAAATTAAAGATTTTCCACCAATGTCACTATCACTGTAGAGTTTCCCTTCTTTAACTACTAACTAGTGCCACACCTACAAGCCTCATTGTCAGTGTTTCTGTGTGGGATTCAAGCACAGCTCCCACATTACTTCCACTCCCTTGTAAAGCTCTTGACCTTTTGCTCAGTTTGCAATTTATCTGCACTGTACAATACCAACAATCAACAAAAGGTCAAACAACTAAAATACTGGCAGGATGGGTGAGGAATATTCTAGAAAGGAAATTATATGTAAGAATTGAGACTAAATTTATTAAGTGGTTTGATCATTAGTATGTTTGTGTTTTGACTACTGTCACTTCTCTTTGTAACTAAGTACAGAAACTCAAATAACAGGGACTTCCGGCCAAGATGAAGGCGTATGCAGACACACTGTGCCTCCTTGCGCAACCAAAAGGAGGACAACAAATTTAAAAACAAAAACCAACCAGAACTGACAGAAAATCAAACTGTATGGAAGTCCACCAACCAAGGAGTTAAAGTAAGAAACATTCATCCAGACCGGTAGGAGGGGCGGAGACAGGCAGCGGGGGGTAGGAAGGGGGAGAGGACTCACAGCAAGGCAGTGGCTGGAACCCGGTGTGTTGGCGGACTGAGGACTTGCCGGTCCCACATTCCTATGCAGATACACTGGGAAGAACAACGGGGGAACGAGACAGACCTCCCAACCCAGAGTTCCAGTGTGGGGAAATAAAGCCTCAGGCCTCTGATCAAAAACATCTGTGGAGGTTGAGGTGGGAGCTGGAGATACTCCCAGACTCACAGGAGAGTTCACTGAAGAGACCAACAGGGTCCTAGAATGTGCACAGGCCCACCCAGGAATCAGCCCCAGGAGGGCCCAATTTGCTTGTGGGTAGCAGAAGTGACCGAAACCAACAGAGAGCGGAGAAAGTGGCACTGTTCTCTCTCGGACCCCTTCCCCACATACAGAGTCACAACACATGGGTTGCCCCACTCTGTTGAATACCTAAGGCTCCACCCCTAACTATGGAACAGGTGCAGTAAAACAACAACAACAAAAAAATGGCCGAAATGAAAGAACAGATCAAAGCTCCAGAAAAAAAATACAACTAAGTGAGGGAAGAGATTACCAACCTATCAGATGCACAATTGAAAACACTGGTAATCAGGATGCTCACAGAACTGGTTGAATTTGGTCACAAATTAGATGAAAAAGTGAAGGCTATGTTTAGTGAAATAAAGAAAAATGTACAGGGAACCAACAGTGACGGGAAGGAAACCGGGTCTCAAATCAATGATGTAGACCAAAAGGAAGAAGAAACATTCAACCAGAACACAATGAAGAAACAAGAATTCAAAAAAACAAGGAGAGGCTTAGGAACCTCCAGGACATCTTTAAACATTCCAACATTTGAGTCATAGGGGTGCCAGAAGGAGAAGAGGAAGAGAAAGAAACTGAAAACTTACTTGAACAAATAATGAGGAAGAACTTCCACAATCTGGCAAAGGAAATAGACTTTCAGGGACTCCAGGAAGCTCACAGAGTCCCAAAGAAGTTGGACCCAAGGAGGAACACACCAAGGAACATCATCATTAGTTACCCAAGATTAAAGATAAAGAGAGAATCCCTAAAAGCAGCAAGAGGAAAGGAGAGACTTACCTACAAAGGAGTGCCCATAAGGCTATTAGCCGATTTTTCAAAAGAAACCTTGCAGGCAAGAAGGGTCTGGAAAGAAGTATTCTAAGTCATGAAAGGCAAGGACCTACATCCAAGATTACTCTATCCAGCAAAGCTATCATTTAGAATAGAAGGGAAGACAGAGTGCTTCCCAGATAAGGTCAAGTTAAAGGAGTTCCTCAATACCAAACCCTTATTCTCTGAAATGTTAAAGGGACTTATCGAAGAAAAAGAAGATAAAAAATAGGAAGAGTAAAATGACAACAAACATACAGCTATCAACAACCGAACCTAAAACAAAAACAAACTAAGCAAACAACTAGAACAGGAACAGAATCACAGAAATGGAGATCACATGTAGGGTTATCATTGGGGGAGTGGGTGGTGAGAGAGGGGGAAAAGGTACAGGGAATAAGAAGCATAAATGGTAGGTAGAAGATAGACAGGGGGAGGTTAGGAATAGTATAGGAAATGTAGAAGCCAAAGAACTTATATATATGACCCATGAACATGAACTAAAGTTGAGGAATGCTGGTGGGAGGGGATTATGGGGTGAAGGGGAGTAAGGGGAGAAAAAATGGGACAACTGTAATAGCATAATCAATGAAGTATATTTAAATAAAGTTGGGTGGATTGGGTGGGAGAGGCAGGAGAAAGAACCAACTAATAGAGCTTGAATTTTCTTGAATTGGTATAAGTGGTAGCTAATTGTCAGTTTGGAAATTCATGAAGTTGTAGTGTAAAGTATTTATATTTAGATTATTTCTACATGCAATTACAATTCTAGTTCTCAATAAGGGAAATACAATACTCTTAAGGATCATGTGGAAATTTGTGCAGTGATTCTTTTGTTGTTACAGGGGTTTTGGACTGCCACTACCCCAGCCCACAACCCCTGTATATTCTGAAGGGCATAAGATACTTATTCTTAAGGGAGAATTATTAGCCAAATGAATTATTGATGATGTACTGAATATTAATATAAAGGAAAACATGTTTAAAATAATCTGAACCCTAAATTAAACAGATACA
>VMDR010011805.1:0-27748 GCA_007922815.1 Macrotus californicus
TGGACATGCTACTTTTGTTTTATTGCCATGCAGCTCCTACTGTGACCCTTGGGGAGACGTCTACCTAATGCCTACCACCTAACACTAGGGGTTTCCGTTGCCTCACTCCCTGCCTTTGCACTTCTGTTAAGACTCTCCTAACAGAAAGGGTCCTTTCCTCCTGGGACTCTCTCCTCGCCACGCCCTTTGAAGCCTGCTAAGTGTCCTATTTCTTTGTCAATTATCTCCACAGTCCAAAGCACAGACAATCAGTACATAAAAAATAAACACTAAACTAGATAAAAAAAGGCACTAACATTAAGGAGACTGTCACAAACACTGGACCTCGTGAATGCAAATATCTTCTTCTAGAATAATTTACTAAAATCAAAACCATTACCAGGGAGCCTAGAGTCATGTGCTAACAGGGAACAGAAATAGCTTCGTTAACCAGAATTCAAAATTAAAATGTCATTAATTAAAACCAGATGAATCAGTACCAAATATTTCACTTCTATTAACATTCAGCCCATATTACCTGCTTTAGTCTTTGCTTGATTTTGCAAGGTAGCTTGATACTGAGCATATGCGGCTAGTTTAGCAACTAAAGGTTGTTTCTGAAGAACTTTTGCTTTCTTTGTTGGAGGCTTACCCTAAAACAAGAAGAGTTAAGTAAATAGGATTCTTTCACCACCCCCGCCAACACCAAAAGCTAACTTGATTGCACACTACTACTTATTCTGCTTAAGTAAACACTGAGGGTTTAGAAAATTATTAAAGCAGAGGGAACATACAAGGAATTTTAACAAGAGAAATGTTTTCTGGAGTTCTGCCACAATGTAGATATCTAATATGGGTAGCAGGGCTGGCATAGACAAAAATAGCAATATGCAATTAATATGTTAATGAAAAATTACATCCCATAAGATGTTAAAATATAGGCTGTGATGAATACTTGATTCTTTCTTTTACTAGATAAAACCAGTGGTTATTCACTCATGCAGGTTGCCAAGCATTGCTATTTTATGTGGCAAGAAAAGACAATTTAACGTTTAAAGAGCAAGTGACTGAGGTTTATACCTTTAGTGCTAACGCAAAAGATCAATGACAAAATGATCATGGGCCAAATTCAGTGTGACAAACTGCCATCCATTTGGGTACAGACCAATGCTCAGGATCTTTAGGCACTGTCTTTCTGAAATATAGAAATACATCTAAGTGATGTATTTCCTTAATTTGGGGGACTTAACCCTTTCAGTGCTATGTAATGATCACAATAATAAGTTAAAGGAGAATAAGAAAAAATGTGATCATCAAAGTAAACTAATTACAAGCATCAGACATGTAATGCCTTTAAAAAGTTGTTTATATGCTACAACAGAAACAACTTAGACAAATGATCAATTCTCCAGTCATTCTGTAGGCACTGATGTACATTTAAAGATGCCTTTCCTTCTACATTATGAACATTTTTAAAAAAGTTAGTTGGATTAACCAAATACATTTGGTCAAGGTATCAAATGGGTTGTTATCAAAAGTACAAAGCAAAGACGATGGGAAAACAAAACCAAAGGGTACATCATATCCTTACAAATGCTGAGAGATCTACCTCGATGTAACTCAAAAGAAAACGAGGAGGGAAGAACGGCTTCAAGGGTATTGTGTTTATAATTATTGAGAGAAAGGGTATTTTTAATTCACTTACACAATTCAGTTTATTCTGGATACTACGCCTTGTCTACTTATAACAACTGTCAATTTCATAGACTGAAGACGCACTGGAGTTCACCCACATCGTAAAAATGTGGGGTCTGAAATGACGACTGGCCACGGGGCAGAGGTGGAGTGCAGTGAATCACAATCAAATGAGAGATCAACGGGGAAAGCCACAGAAATAACAGATGGATATAAAGAATAAGAAGGTTTCTGTACCGTTACCTGAAGTCTGGCCAAAATGCTTGCCTTCTTGGAATTTGACGAATAACTTCTTGAACATGAAACGCTGCAGAAACGCTTTGTTTTAGAGTAAAAAGCATCTCGCACACCAACCATGCCACACATTTCGCAGGTAGCTAAATAACAAAATAAAAATACAGGTGTCACAATCATATAATAAAATCAATTTTAATCTAACAGTTCAATAACTTCTCCACCTAAAAGTTTTAATTAAATTTTTTTTGCCCTGGCTGGTGTGGCTCAGTGGATTGAGTGCTGGCCTGCGAATCAAAGGGTCATCGGTTCGATTCCCAGTCAGGGCACATGCCTGGGCTGCAGGCCAGGTCTCCAGCAGGGGGTGTGTGAGAGGCAACCACATATTGATGTTTCTCTTCCTCTCTCTAAAAACACATAAATAAAATCTTAAAAAAATTTTTCCTTCTAACAGAAAATTTCTATCTGTTATACAAATGGTAGAAAACCCTAGATGAACGTGAGAGAAAAGACTGGTTATGATGCCTTGGCTAGGAGTTCCAGAAGATCTGTCAGGCTTAAAAAAGGGTCCAAAGACAGATATTTAAGTCAGATTGCACTAACATTACCAGGTGCCAGGAATTTTCACATACGTTATGAGCTGTTGGAAAGGATTATACACAAAAGGTGAAAAGCATAACACAACTGAGAATTAATACGACGTGTTGCACAAGCCTTTGCAATACTGCAGTGACTGGAACCTACTGAGCCTCTTTTGTAAATTAGTAATGGACAATAATCTCGATGGCGGAATGGAAGAACAAGGGTCACAAGAACTGAAGCTCAAAAAAGATAAACAGATATATACCCAGGAGTGGGGCGCTTAATTATAAGGCACTCGTATTTTTCATTTTTTGAGGAACAGCTACACTGGTTTTCATAGTGGCTGTACCAATTTACATTCCCACCAACAGTGCACCAGGGTTTCCTTTTCTGTGTGCCCAACCTTTTGGCGTCTCTGGGTCACATCGGAAGAAGAGTCTGGCCACACACTAAATACACAAACACTAGTGAAAACAAAAAAATCTCATGTTTTAAGTAAATCTGTGTCGGGCTGCATGCAGCCCGCAGGTTGGACGCCCCTGCGTCTAGACCCTCATCAATGCCTGTTATCCCCTGTGGGCTTCTCAGTGACAGGCCCTTAATGGGAGTGAGGTGTTCTCTCACCGTGGTTTTGAGCTGTGCTTCCCTGATGGCTAGTGACGGTGAGCGCCTTCTCCAGTGCCTAGCTGCCATTTTATATCTTCTTTGGAAGAACGTCTATTCAGGCCCTTTGCCCATTTTTAATCACATTATTTGGTTTTCTGCTACGGAGTTGCATGGATTCTTTGTGTATCTTGGATATCAAGTCTTGGTCAGGTATACAGTGACCTCTTTTTCTCCCCGTGTTGCCTTTTTAACTTGCTGGTTCCTTGGCTGTACAGAGTCTCTTCAGTTTGATGCAGCCCCACTGCTTTAGCTTTTGTCTGTCGGTGCTTTTGGTGTCTTCTCCAAAGGTCACGGTCAAGACCGACGTCAAAAGCTTTTTCCCTTTCTTCTAGGAGTTCCATGGTTTCAGGTGTTACTTAAAAGTCTTCCAGGGGTGTCCGACCCACAGCCCGAGGGCCGCCTGCCTGTGGCCCAGGATGGCTGTGAACGTGGCCCAGCACAAAGTTGTAAATTTACTTAGAATCTTTTTCTTTTTTTGCGCTCATCAGTTGTCACTTGTGTTTGTGTGTTTAATGTGTGGCCCAAGACAACTCTTCTTCCACTGTAGGCTGGGCACCCCAACATCAAGTTGACTTCTGGGAGAGGTGTAAGAGCGGGGTCCAGTTTCGTTCTTCTGCATGTGGATACCCAATTCTCCCAACACTATTTGTAAAGAGACTATCCTTTCCCCACTGTGTGCCCTTTGTGCCCTTGTCAAAAATCAGCTGACCATAAATTAGTATCTCCAAGAGGTGTATCTGCCTTCCAATGTTCATTGCCGTGCTATTCACAATAAGCAAGATATGGAAACACTCTAAATGCCCTTAGACAAATGAAGAAAATGTGATATACATATATATCCTCTATATCAAAGAAATATTCATTTAATGAAATATTCAGCCATTAAAAAAAGGAAGAAATTCCTGTCATTCTGACAACACGGATACGGAGCTGCAGGGCCTTATGCTAAGGGAAGTAAGCCAGAAAGAGAACGACAAATATTGTGTGGTATTTGTTTATATGCGGAATCTTAAAAACAAAAACAAAAACCCCTACTTCACGAAATGGTGGCTGCCAGAGGTGGGGGGGGGGGGGCGCAGAATAGGGAGATGTAGGTCAAAGGGTTCAAATTTTCAGTTATAAAAAGGATAAGCTGTGAGGATCTAACTTACAACAAGGGCGACTATTGTTAATAATACACTATTATCTACTTGAAAGTTGATGAGAGAATTTAAGTGTACACCCCCCCACACACACACACAAAGTCGACCCTGTCAGGTTATAGATGTGTTAATAAGCTTGATCTTGGCAATCATGCCACAACATACATGTATCAAATCATCACACTGTACACTTCAAATATATACAATTACATTTGTCAATCATTCCTCAATAAAACTGGAGAAAAAAAAGATGGAAATAAAATTGGAAAAAGAAGATAACGTAGCAAATAACTGCCTGAGTAGGATCAAATCTCTACCCAAACAGTTAAAACCTGAGGGACTTGTAGTTTAACGGGTATTTATAAGTCTACGAAAATTATAGAAAAAAGGTAAGGTTCTAGAAGATGAGAGATGAATAAATGATGTCTAAGAGGAGAAAAAAAACAATGGTTTTTGGTTGCAAAAGGTGTAGAACTGATTATTATAAAGGTTAGTGATCATCTAGGTAAAAAAATTGTGATCCCAAAGGGACAGTGTATCTCTGCCAAGAACTGTACCTGTCAAACGAATTCTCGTGACTAGGAAGTAATCTCCACGGCACTTAACACACAGTCCGGTGCACAGAAAGCTTTGATGGACCACATATCCTTCTGTGATAAGATTTCCAGACTGGTACGTTGTAACCACACCATGGCACATTTGATAAAATCTGTCATGTAGCTTTGTCATTAAGGACTGAGAGATTTAAACTGAAGTGGGGGACACCTTGGTGGGTGGGTAACTGGTTGGATAACCACACCTAATGGGTTCTGATAAAGGAAGTGAAATTTTTTGATATAGTCTGCAGGACTCTGTATGAGGCCCTGTGCTGCTCAATTTTCAAATCAAAAGATTAGAACAGGACCTACCAGGCACTATTATCAAATCTGCAAGTGACATGAAACAGAAAGATGAGACCTGGCTGGTGTGGCTCAGTGGACTGAGCACCGGCCTGGGAGCCAAAAGTTCACAGGTTTGATTCCCAGTCAAGGCACATGCCTGGGTTGCAGGCCAGGTTCTCCCGGGGCGGGGCGCTTGCATGTGCAAGAGGCAACCACACATTGATGTTTTTCTCCCTCTCTTTCTCCCTCCCTTCCCTTCTAAGAAGTAAATAAATAAAATCTTTTTTAAAAATCCATTTAAAAAATCCCCTGAAAGATTATACGACACTGCACTTAACAGTATATGACAGAAACAGGAATAAAATATTTTTAAGATGGCCAAATTTAGTAAGTAAAAGGCTACCTGAAGAGCTTTAAAGCCTTATACCTTGCTTAAAAAAAAAAAAAAAAAAAAAAAAAAAAAAAAAAAAAAATCAACTGCAAAAGCCCAAGGCTGGTTTAATTGGTTTATTAGTTCATATGGTAAAAACCAAAGGGTTTCAGTTTGAAAAAGGAAACCAGACATTGATATTTCCCTCTCTTTCTCCCTCCTTTTCCCTCTCTATAAATAATAAATAAAATCTTAAAAAAAAAAAAAGATTTTTAGAGAGATGGGATGGGAGAGTAACAGTGATGTTTGAGAAAAACATCAATTGGTTGCCTCTCATGCTCCCCCAACCAGGAGCCTGGACCTCAACCCAGGTAGTGCCCTGACTGGGAGTCAAACGGGCACCCTTTTGGTTTGCAGGTCAGCGCCCAACCCACTGGACAATACCAGTCAAGGCCAATGACGCAGGGTTTTATTATCTAATTAAAAATTTAAGTCTACATTAAGTTTGTCAACAGCCTTCTGTTTTCATTTTGTTTCATTTTGTGCTTTCCAGCAGAAAGTGGTAGGTAGACTAAACAGAGACCAAACACAAACCCGGTGATCTACTCTAAAACTGTAAGTTTTCTCAGACTACACTATAAAAGTGTCCTCTGTTGAGGATTAAAAAATAAATAAAAATAAGAATCTGAAGGAAGGGGAATGACAGAAGAAATGCAATCAAAGCATACCCTTAAACAAAGCTGTGAGGTGAAGGCCGTTCACCTGAAGGCTGAGCAGTCTATACTCACCCATGCCAGATTTACCATCTGGGTATGTGTAGACTTGCCCATTGTTTTTAATAATTGGGAGATTAGAAGGTAAAGGAGCAACTTCTTCTTCACTCTCCTCAGAGCTGGAGCTGCTACTTGTGTCCTCACTGCAGCTATCATAACCGTCAAACATCCCGAACGAGTCTCTTCTTTTCCTTCCGGATCGTGAAGAATGTTCAATCTTGAAAGTAGAAGAAATTCACAATACATGACACAGACCTCATATACACCTTCTAAACGACCTTAGTTCAAATTCTGGTAAATGAGATTTGAAAAATGAAAATCTAGCCCTGGGAAATGACAATTTTATTTTGTAATGGAAAGCTAAATGATTGTGTCCGAATGGAGTCCTCCACTTCTGAGGCATGAATTTATTGGCTATAATGTTAGCGAGTAAGAGTAGCAATAATGATGGTAAGAACACTGACTGAATCAGATCACCCTGTAATTCAAGTTTTGCCATAAACTAGGTGTGTCACTTCTCTGTAAGAGATTAGATCAGAAATACACATGACAGATGATTTCTTAATTTGCCTTTCATCTCTAAAACTGCAATTTTCAACTAGTATGCCACAGAATTTTTAAAACATGCAATACCTGTTTCATCAGGGGCTTCTTTTCCCTTCGACTGTTCAACAAAAAAATGACAACAGCCACCACAACAATAGCCATCCAGTGTGAATGCCCTAACTTGAACCATAAATGTATAGGTCATAAAACAGAGCTGCATCTTATTGGTCATGGTGTGTAATAAGGTTGTGTCTGACTGGTTAATTCTTGGTACCAGAAATCCTTATATACAAGTGCAGGAACCTGGTTTTTAAAAAAGGAATTTTGGAGCAAAAAGGTTAGGTAATTACTTTTTTGGGGGGGAGAGTAAATGAACAAAAATTATATCTATTTTGTTTTGTCAGATCAGCAAAAAACATAATGTATTTTTTGGCGTGTTGCAGAATTTTAGTAATTAATTTATGTGTGCCATGAGATGAGAAGGGATGAAAATCGCTGGTCTAGACTATAATACTTTAGAACATCCAGGAAATGTATAGATGCTTTTTAAAAAAATTACTGCTAAGAGTTCTGAAAGGATTAATTGAGACTTTTAAGTATTAGGGACAGTTTTTAGATAGTAGCCATTTCAAAAATTAGAGAAGATAACATTTCTACACATGAAATCCTATTTCATTTTTTAAAACATAAACAATGGTTTATAAAAATCCAATTATCTCAAGCAAAACATAATTCCTTTTCAAAAGAAAAGCATGAAGACACTGTATCTTCTGCAGTGAATGCTACTCATGTTCCTCCAAAAAATCCTTCACTCAAGCCACAAAAATAGCCCCCCAAATGAATACATCACTACTCCAATCTCTCCTGAAATAAATTCTAAAACTTTTAAGTTTAGTAAGAAGAAAATAAAAAGAAAATATGAAATAACAGAAAAAAAAATTGAAATAAAAATATAAAATCAAACCATCATGAAACATGTCGTGAGTTGTAAGTAAAGCAAGTATTACCAACAAAAGGATCTTTAGAGTTTGACACCCATCTTTATTCTTCTGCTTTAATTAATGTTTCTTATGTCACCTTATACTTCATGCACGATCTCTTTTCTGGCTAGCTTAAGTTAATAAGACCAATAACAAAGCTGAAATCTGTTGTCCAAACCCCAACAATATAAAACCATCCAAATGCACCTCAGTTTTATTGAATAAACTGTCATCTTTAAGTATTTAACATTAAACATCTGCGCTGAATGGGAAACTGATTTTCACCTGTATCAGGTATAACCATGAAAGTGACAAAGCCAGTTTCCCAACCTGCACAACGGAAATATTTTATATCCCAGGCAACATTGTCTTTTACGAAGTTCCTTGGAGTCTCTACACATGTTCTAATGATGCCACAACCTCTAACTCTTTTTTTTAAGTATTCTTCTTCTAGAATTCTCATTTAGTCCCAATTAAAACAAAAGCAAACAATAAAAAACCCTATCTTTTTGTGGTCACTTTAGAATTATTCCCACATCTCCAACAGTTTTCCCTAGCTTGATTACCCATCTTATTTAGCAGATTTGGTTCTCAATAACTTTTCAAGTATTTCTATAAATTAAATCTATCTTCAGAGAATCAGAATCTACCACCACTGGATTTCAAAATGAATAAAGAAGGCAGTTCCAACAGAAAAGCCTAACAAGATGGCAGGGAATGGGACAGTCCTTGTTTAGGTAAAGAGTGGTACTAAGAATACAGAATTCTGAAAGACCTAGAGTTGAGACTTATTTTTTCCATTTACTGGCTGTGAACTTGGGCAAGTTATGAGATTACTCCTTATTCATGTAACACTCAACAACTATTTATCAGGCATCCGCGTGTCTCACAGTGACGGAGGCCAACGACAGCAGACAAGACCTGTGGTTCTCACAAAGGAGACAGCCCACTGGCGGGAGAAACCTGAGCAAGGCCATTTGATGACAGAGTAGCTAAGGCACGGGTGGACAACGGAGACGTAGTGGTGAGAAAAGACCATGAGGACACAAAGGGCAGTCATTTAAATATCTGCTGCTGGAAGGCTGTAGGCAGAGGAAAGAGCCAGACAAAGGGTTTCAGAGTGGAACCCATCTGGCACCCTGAAGGACTCGTGTGCCTGGGGCCCAGCGTGAAGAGGTGTGGGGGATGAGGTGGGGGGAGTGGCCGCATGAGGAGGGCCCTTGAAAGCCATCATGAAACATTTACTGCAGTGACTGGAATACACACTTAATAAACACTGGCTAGAATTCTAATTTCTAATAAACTCCTACCGTCTACCAGCATGCAGAGATGATCTTTTGTATCTGTTGTTTTCATACAGGCTTGTCCACTTTACAGCCAGTGTGGCTGGCAGCTAATACATATTTATTGACCCTTACATGCCAGCACATCTATTTTGAGTTTATTTCTCAGAGAATATAAGCCTGAAATTTCAGAGGGTCAATGATTATGATTTTGTTTCAATAATTACAGGTTATTAACATTAAAAAAAAGTACTATGGTTAAATACACTTGGGAAATTTTCCTTAATTCGAGCCTTCTTTAAGCCTTTAGTATGCTTATGAACATTACAATAAAGAGAGATATATAGTGTGCAGTCCTTCCCAAAGACTCTTCAAGGACTAATGTTCTGGAGAAGTACTCTCCGACCTTTTCAAGGTCCCAGCACACACAGAAAATGATTTATCTATACAACACAAGGAGAATAAGCCCCTGCATGCACCCAGCCTGAGGCCTCTGATTATCCCAGATACTGCAGGAATGAGTATCCTGACACACACAAAATCCAGGACACACTAGTTGAGAAGCTGAATTCCAGCTGGAGAGTACTGCTCCCTCACTGTTTTCTCTTAGATTACAATACTAGTTAACTATATAAACTGTAATCAATTTATTCTACATAAAACTTACCATTTACTTGCTGTCGGGGAGCTTAACAGGAAACTCCTGCATCAAACCAAAACCCCCAAGGGAGCTGCTACTTCAATGAAAGGGTGAGTGTGAAAAAAATCTGACAGCAAAGGGGGCCTATAAGGGAGCCTTTCTGACCTATGCTCTGGGTAGAGAGGATTCTCTGGGATTATGTAATAATCATAGCCTGCCCTCCTGACTATGTCTGAGGTCATAATTTACCATCCTCTACAGTCAAGAAATCAAAATAGCTCCAGGATACTAGTGTCCCCTGACACCCAGCAAAAGCAATCCTAAACCACCTCAGAAAACAATCACCTGTAACTCAGGCCTTTTACCATCCCCACAGATTTCGTACACATTCAAATATCAAACACATAATATGCAATCCGCCACAAGCACATGTCAGCCAAATGAGATCAGGAACCTTGAAGTTAGGCACTGAAACTGCCAGAGACAATATAAAATAACCTCACAAGAACTGATTAAGAAGTAATAAAAATATTATTGAAAAATTAGCAAAGGAATAAAAAGCAATCCGGCAGATTTAAAAAGAACCAAATGTAACTAATGTAAATAAAAAATATAACCATTGTTTTAAAATACCAGAACACCTCAAAAGATAGGATAAACAGGAGATTTTGACCATTAGACGTGGCTGGAAAAGAACTGGGAAATGGAAGATAAACATTAAGAAAATACACAAAACACCGCAAAGAAAAACGGAAACAAAGAACACAAGAGGTTAAAAGAGCATAGAATATAATGATCTAATAAATGTCTAATGAGGCCCTGGCTGGGGTGGCTCAGTGGATTGAACGGGGGCCTGCAAACCAAAGTGTCGCTGATTCAATTCCCAGTCAGGGACCATGCCTTGGTTGTGGGCCAGGTCCCCCAGTAGATGGTGCGTGAGACTCAACCACACATTGATGTTACTCTTTCTCCTTTCCCTCTGTCTAAAAATAAAGAAAATCTTTTAAAAAAAGTCTAGTATTCTCAAAGGAGGGACTTCCGGTCAAGATGGAGGTGGACTTGCGGAAACAGGCAGAGAGGAGGGAAGACGCGGTGTGGTGCGCAGAGGCGGCAGAACGCACGATCCCACATTCACTTAAGGTGGATAAAAATCCGGAGTGGTACCTTGGAAACAAGTGATCCCAGACCCAGGCCAGACCACACAGCCCAGGGTTCCAGCACAGGGCAGATAAATCCCCTAACTACCGGCTATAAAACCCAGTGGGGTTTGGGGTGGTGCAAGAAACTCTGGATTTTCAGGAGATCCGGCTTAAAGGGCCTGCATAGACTTAGAACTACCCAAACTCACCCACTCTAGGAATCACCACAAGGGCAACAGCTGGAAGGGCTCCAGTCACATGCGGGAAGTGGGTAAAGTGACTGGAAACGGGCGACTGCCAGGCAAGCCTCCAGAAGCCAGGCAGCAGCACTGCCCCCTCTCCAAGCCCGCCCCCAACACAGAGCCAGAAAACTGTGAAGCCAATTGCCCCGCCCCGGCGATTACCTAAGGTTCCGCCCCGCACAATTTATAGGTGCCTTCTCTACAACAGGCCACGCTACTAATACAGGGAGTCAAAGCAGCTCTAATACAGAAACGAACACAGGGAGGTTGCCAAATTGAGAAGACAAAGAAATATGGCTCAAATGAAAACAGAATAAAACCCCAGAAAAAGAACTAACCGAAAAAGAGATAACCAACCTATCAGATGCAGAGTTCAAAACACTGGTGATCTGGATGCTCAAAGAACTTGTTGAGTATACCAACAAAATTAAAAAGACCCAGGAAAAGATTAAGATTACACTAAGTGAAATTAAGAAAAAATCTACAGGGAACCAACAATGGAGGAGATGAAGCTGGGATTCAAATCAACAATTTGGAACACAAGGAAGAAATAAGCATTCAACCAGAACAGCAGAAAGAAAAAAGAACTAAAAAAAACAAACAAACCCCGAGGACACTGTAAGGACCCCCTGGGACATCTCCAAACGTACCGACATCCGATTCATAAGGGTGCCAGAAGAAGAAGAGGAGCAAGAAACTGAAAACTTATTTGAAAACATAATAAAAAAAACACCCTCCCTAATCTGGTGAAGGGAGCAGAAATACAAGTCTTGGAAGCAGAGTCCCAAACAAGTTGGACCCAAAGAGGACCACGCCAAGACACATAATTAAAATGCCTAAGGTTAAAGATAAAGAATCCTAAAAACAGCAAGAGAAAAGCAAGAAGATATTTATCTACAAAGGAGTTCCCATAAGACTGGCAGCTGATTTTTCAAAAGAAACTTTGCAAGTAAGAAGGGACTAGCAAGAAGTATTCAAAGTAATGAAAAGCAAGGACCTACAAACTAGATTACACTATCCAGCAAAGCTATCATTTAGAATGGAAGAGCAGATAAAGTGCTTCCCAGACAAGTTAAAGCTAAAGGAGTTCATCAGCACTAAACCATTATTACGTGAAATGTTAAAGGGATCTATTTAAGAAAATGAAGACCAAAACTATGAATATTAAAATGGCAACAAATTCGCAACTATCAACAACTGAATCTAAAAAAACAAACTAAGCAAACAGGTAGAACAGGAACAGAATCATAGATATGGAGATGATTTAGAGGGTTATCAGCTGGGAGGGGGAAGGGGGAGAGTTGCAAAAAAGGTACAGGGATTAAGAAGTGTAATTGGTAGGTACAAAATAGACAAGGAGATGTTAAGAATAGTCTAGGAAATGGAGAAGCCAAAGAACTTATATGCATGACCCATGGACATGAACTAAGGGGGTGAGGATTGCTGAAGGGAGGGCGGTATCAAGCAGAGGGGGACAAAGAGGAAAAAACTGGGATAGTTGTAATAGCATAATCAATACAATATATTAAAAAAAGAATTCTCAAAGGAGAGCATATGGAGAATGGAGAAAAGTAAGGTTGAATGAGATACTGGCAGAAAATTTTGCAAAAATAATGAAGTACAATTCACAGATAAAACTACAGTATATTATGAAGCATAATGAAAAGATATCCACATCTAAACGGATCATATTAAAATTGCAGAAAGCAGAGATTTAGAAAATAACCTACCACCACAGTGCATCTCACAGGTCAACATGCCCAACTCAGGCTCAGGCAGTCCATGTAGCTGCTTAGTGACTGACCACTGAATAAGGACGGGCGGGCAAGGACCACCGACCATTTGAGAAAGGCCTCTGAGAATGTGAAAGCCAAAACAAATCTTCCAGGAAAAAGAGATCCAAAGGATTCTGTTTCACAGGGAGCACAACTTCAAAAAATGAAATTAATTCATCAGAGATATAAGAATAGGATACCATCAGTGATCAGTGAACAAAGGAGATCTTGCAATTTAAAAACAGAGGAGGCAAAATTATAAATAGATAGTAAAATCAAGGACAAATATTAAAAAAAGTACATGTGTATACATGAGACGAAACGCTACATAATAAAAGAGAAAAGATAGAATTAAATTCAGAAGATCCAAAATTCAAAGAATAGAGATACTGAAGAAAGACAAAGCAAGTGGTGGTAAAAGTTATTTAAAGGATGAGAAAAAATACAAAAAAAAAAAAAAAAAAAAAAAAAAAAAAAAAAAAAAAAAAAAAAAAAAAAAAAAAAAAAAAAAAAAAAAAAAAAAAAAATCCAGGTTCAAGACAGAGTTTCTATATTGAGACTATGAAAGCCCAGCTTAGTGACTTAAAATCTACACCAAGGTGCATCATAATAAAAAGTACAGAACTCTTACATTAAGGATACTGAAAAGTTTCAAGAAAAACACTATGCCACATAAAAAGAGGAGGGAACTGGGAAATCAGTAGGCTTTTCAATGGTGAGATTAGTAAAAGTAGTGCCTTTAAACTTCTAAATGGAAAAAACATCTTAACAGAAAATTCAGATTCAAAGCTCCAAGTGAAAATCAATGAAATAAAAAAAGAAAGAAATGAAAGCAAAAACTCATTCTTTAAGAAGACTGAAAAATCTCAAATCAGAGACTGAGAGAGACACAAATTCTCCATTGTCATGAATGAGTGGTGACATCACTAGGTCACACAGGGTATTAAGAAGTTAAGAATATTAGTAACAACCTTACGCTAATAAATTCGACAACTTAGATGAAATGGCAAATTTCTTGAAAGACACAAAACCAAACCTCACACATAAAAGAACAGATTACCTGAACAGGGAAACAATTGTAATAATCTGAATAGGCGAAGAAACCATATTTGTAGTTAAAACCTTACACAAATTATTTGGAGTACTTCCACACAGCTTTCCTCTCCTTTCCCAAAATAAAATTTCATTATGTATTCGAGGCTTTCACATGATTAGATTCAGGTTGTACATCACCAGTTGAAATACTATACCAGTAATGCTCTTTCTCAGGTAGCAAAGCTAGATTACATGATGTTTATCTGCCTCTTATTGGTGATGTTAAGTTTAAAGACTTGGTCTAGGTGTGATGTGGCTCTCCTTTCTATTTTCCCTTTTTTAACAAGGAATCTATGGGGAGATATTTAAAGACTATGCAAATATTTGGATCAAAAATTCCACCTGTTTTTTGCAATATGAAGATTCTTGACAAATCTTTGATTTTCCAAACCCAGAATTCCTTCCATATTCATCAATTGGCACTCTTGTGTAAGAAATATACTTCTTTTTCCTATATGGATACCAATTCATTGATTCCAATATTTCAGTGGCTTATAATTCATTATTGCCCTCAATTATTTGAGGGCTCAAATTGTCCCAAATTTGTCAAGTGGGAGCCCCATCAAGCTGACTCCTGTGTCAGTCTGACATGTTCCTGTCATTGTTTTTTTTTAAAGCAATTTCTTACTTTCTGATATAACATGATAGTTCAGGCTTATCTTATACTCACGTTTCTGTTCCAGCCCTGGAATCAACCATTTCTCCCAAGATACTCGGTTTATTTTAGTGGGGAATGATATTAGAAATAAACATCTAGCCCTGGCTAGATAGCCCAGTTAGCTAAAACATCCTCCAGATATGCCAACGTTGTGGATTTGATTCCTGGTCAGGGCACATACAAGAATCAGCCAATGAATACATAAATGGAAAAACAACTGATGTTTCTCCACCCCCCCCCCCCAAAAGGATCTAGTTGCTCTGTGTGTCAAATTTATTCAGAGGTGTGCAAAATAGCTACATTATGATTTTTTCGATTTCCTCTGTATTGTTATTTCCCCCTTGTCATTTCTTATTTTGTATATTTTTTCTTTTCTCCCTTGATTAAAGTAGCCATTGATAGTTTGTGACATGTTCCCCAAAGGATTGAATCATTTTGATAGTTTTTCTGTTCTTTAACTCATTAATCTTATTTCCTTTGTTTTCATTTCTTAGTTGGAACTTATTTTCATTTTTATTATGTTAAAGTAACCAAATTAGGTTCAAGATGAAGTTGCTCACGATAAACCACAGATCAGCAAGGCCAAACTTTGTAACTAAGTTTCTACGCTCCAGTGTCTTAGAAAAGGCAGGCCAAGGTCAACCTATCAGTACTTATCTGCTCAGCACAAGTTACCAGACCCAGCTCTACGATTTCCCTTTGCTCTATTAAGGGAAGTAATACCTGCTTTAACCAATCAGCAAATGCCCAATTTAACTTCCTTGTTCCTGGCTCACTTTAGTCTATAAAAATTTTTAGAGCTCTTTTCTGAGAGACTGGATGCTGAGCAATTTATTAATTGCTGAATAAAGCCAGTAAGATCTTTAAAATTTACTCAAATTTTGTTGTTTAAAATTGAACAGGTGTTTAAGACTATAAATTTCCCACTACTCAACTGTTTTTAATGTACTGCTTTTAATGTATTCCACAGGTGTGGAAACATAGTATTTCATTATCGTTTTTTGAGAAACTCTGTAATTTGTTTGTATTCCCCTTTAACCCAAGAGTTGTTTTCTTCTTTTTTAAATTAAGGCATAATTTTTAACACATTATGCAGATGCAGAACTTTTTTGTCACTTTAAAAAAGCTACCTCATGACCTTTCCCAGTCTAACCCTCTTCTCCCTATAAGAATTTTAGCACCATGGGTTAAATTTTGTACGTTTTGTTAATATTTAAGGTTTTACATATATGGTATAAAATTGTATTGATGTTTTTATAGACAATTTCATTCAGCATAGTTTTTAGATTTATCCATGTTACTGCATGTATATAGTTTATTAGTTTTTATTGCTAATATTGTACTTTATCAAAGATAGGTAAGTTTATCCATTCTCCACTTGGCTTTGACTACAATAAAGGAAGTTGCTGCTAACATTCTGGTACATATGTGCTCATTTAATGTTGTTGATAGGTTTTTGGAAACGGGCTTTAAGTGAAACTATGCATAACAAAACCAATGTTAACACAGGCTAATTGATATATTCCTGCTGCTTATTTCTGGCTACAAAAACATCACCAAGCTTCTAGAGATCCAAAACACTTTTAATGTTATACACTGAGATAAATGTAAGCTATACACATATTAATGGAAGATTAATTAATTTCCAACCCATGGTTCTAGGTCCGGGTGGAGGGTGCCCGCAGCCCATCCTGGCAGCTGCAGGGCACAGAGTGGGAACCAAGTCCAGGCAGGATGCCCTTCCACTGCAGGGCACACCCACACTCACTGTGGCTATTTAGACACGCCAATCCACTTGGCGTGATGTGCACACTCAGCAGGAAATCAGTTTTTTCCTCAGCAATGTTACAAAACAATGTCATTCTAGGACCTGCTGTACAAGGGTTTCTAAATTACAAAAGGTTTAGAAACTTTAAGGTCTAAGTGCCCTTTTGCTCTTTGTTTTCTGTGTGGGACCTACTGATGTTTTCCCATATGAACAATTTCTGAGAATACTGCTTGAAAATTTTTTCTCTATTATTAGAGTGTACTGATGAATATATCTGAACATCTGCCTTCTCAAATTTAGATCTTATACCCTAATTTTTTGTCCACTACACTTATTTTGTGCTGTTAAAGTCTTCTTAGTGTTTCCTTCTACTACTTCCATTTTTAGTTTCTGCTTTATACAAGATTGTTTCTGATTCATTTGGCATATACCTGTAACTACTACCTTGGCTGTGAAGTGTGGTTTTTATTTTTAGCATTATAAGCTGTCATCTTTCATCTTGTTCAATGCTTTTGGGTCTTACTTGTACTTTGGTTATCAGCATTACCACTGCTTCTTTCTTACTATTTTACTTGCCTGGTATAAATTTGTCCATCTCTTTTAGTTTTAAGGTCTTTTTATATGTAATAAAGTTGGGTTTTGATTTTTGAGCCCTTTTGAAAAATTTTTTAATTGGTGAGACAATCCTCACTGATATGACCACTACGTTTGATTTCAATTGTCATATTATTTAGTTATAATTTGGTTCCAGACCACCACAGTAACACAAATATCGCAAAAAAGTGAGTCACATAAACTTTTTGGTTTCCCAGTAGGTTTTGTTTAAACTATACTGTAGTCTATTAAGTGTATAATAGCATTACGTCTAAAACACAATGTACATACCTTAATTAAAGACACTTTATTGCTAAACAATGTTAACCATCATCTGAGCCGTGAGTGGTACTCTTTTGGCTGGTGGAAGGTCTTGTTTCAATGTTGATGGCTGTTGAGAGATCAGGGGGTGGTTGCTGAAGGCAGTGGTGGCTGTGGCAATCTCTTCATTTTTTAAAAATTATACTTTATTGATCATGCTATTACAGTTGTCCTGATTTTGTCCCCCTTTGCTCCCCTCCACCCAGCACCCCCACCATTCAGGCAATCCCCCCACCCTTGTTCATGTTCACGGATCCTGAGTTTAAGTTCTTTGGCCACTTCCTTTCCTATACTGCAGTTTACATCCCCATGGCTCTTCAGTAACTACCTATTTGTACTTCTTAGTCCCCTGACCTCTTCACCCCTTCTCCATCTCTTTCTCTTTATTTTCTGGCATTGTACTATGATGTGTCTTGGGGTGGGCCTCTGTGCTTCCTGGACTTGCATGTCTATTTCCTTCACCAAATTAAGGAAGTTTTCTTTCATTATTTTTTGCAAATAGATTTCCAATTTCTTGCTCTTCTTCTGGCACCTCTATGAAGCAAATGGCTAAATTGAAGTTGGACTGTTTAAAGTTGTCCCACAGCCTGCTTACACAATCCTTGTTTTTTTGGATTCTCTTTTCTTCTTGTTCTGATTGGTTTTTTTTTTTTGCTTCCTCATGTTCCAAATCATTGACCTGATTCTTGGCTTCATCCGCTCTACCTGTTTCCCTGTAAATTGTTCTTTATTTCAATTAGTGTATCCATTTCTTACTGGGTCTTTTTTATGCTGCTGAGGTCCTCACTAAGTTCCTTGAGCATCCTTATAAACAGTGTTTTGAATTCTGCATCTGATAGATGGCTTATCTCCCTTTCATTTAGCTTTTCCTAGAGTTTTATCAATTTTATTTGGGCCGTGTCTCTTTGTCTCCTCGTTTTGGCAGCTTCTCCATGTCTGTTTCTATGTGTTAGGCAGAGCTGCTTTGACTCTGTCTTGGCAGTGTGTGTCCTGTGGGGTCCAGTGGAACAGCATTGCTTATCACCCAAGCTGGGTACTCGAAGTGCACTCTTTGTGTGGGCTGAGTACACCCTCCTCTTGTAGTTGAGCCTTGGTTGCTCTTGGCAGATCAATAGGAGGGGTTCACCCAGGTCATTTAGCTGCAAGGATTGGCTGTGACCACTGACTGTCAACCTCCACCCTCTGTAGAGGATCAGCTGTGCAGCAGCAGGGTTTTGGTGCTCTGATGTGGTCTATAGCTGTCCACTGTGTGTGCTGGCCCTGGGGTTTCCTGAGGTGGTGCAGGCCAAGATCAGCCCTAACCTGTGTTTTGCCTGGGGCCACCCTGAGCTATAAAGCAATCTGAAATGGCTGGTACTTGTGCTGGGCTTGGAGATGCCTAGGTGAAGCCAAGCTGTGAATCTAGGCTGGCTGCTGGGGGCTCACTGAGGCCACCTGTTGCTTGTTTGTTCATATGGAAAAGCAGCTTGGGTGGGCCAATAAGTTAGGTGGGGTAGTCTCTAGGGATCTCCAAAGCAGATCAAGCTGTTGGCCAGATTGATAGAATCTTAAATACTGCACCAGTCTGCTGGCTCTGTGGGGAGAAGGACCAGAAAATGGACAATGGCTCTGCTTGCCTTGATGCCAGACACCTCAGCCTCCCTCTGCGCACCACTGGTGCCCCTCAAGCTGCCTGCCCGGCTCCGGATCCCAGAGGGAGTGAGTCTGAGTAGGTGAGTCCATGTGTGGGTTCTTTAAGGGGAACTACTTGGGGCTCCAGCAGTTTCTTCCACCAACTCAATCCCCACTGGTTTTTGCAGCCAGAAGTTGTGGGGACTTATCTTCCTGGCAATGAAACCCTGGGGTGGGGGGCCTGGTGTGGGGCTGGTACTCCTTACTCCTGAGATATCCCTCCCGAATTTTTATCTACCACATGTGGATTGGGACCAGCCTCTTCTGCATCTGTGCCCCTCCTACTGGTTGGTTTCTTTAATTCCATAGTTGTCAGGCTTCCATTCAAACTCAATTTCTGACAGTTCTGAGTGATAGTTGTTCTACATTTTAATTGTAATTTTGTTGTGTTGCAAAGAGGCGAGTCATGTCTGCCTATGCTACCATCCTGACCAGAGTCTTTGTGGCAATTTCTTAAAATAAGACAATGAAGTTGCCACATCCATTGACTCTTCCCTTCATGAACATTCTCTGTAGTGTGTGATGCTGTTTGATAGCATTTACCCACACATCTTTGAAAATTGGAGTCAGTCCTCTCAGACTTTACTGCTTTTCATTGTTTATGCAATATTGTAAATCCTTCAGTCACTTCAACATTAAATAAAAGTTATTAGTTATTCTATTACAATTGCCCATCATTCCCTGCCTTTGCCTCCTCCGTCCAGCCGAACAGGTGCTCCCACAATCACCACACCGCTGTCCTGTACATGGGTCATTCACATGTGTTCTAACTAGTCCTTTCCCCTTCTTTCCACCATTACCCCTTGTCCCCCTCCCCTCCTCTCAGACTGCTGTCAGTCTGTTCCATGTTTCCATGTCTCTGCTTCTATTTTGCTCGCTAGTTTATTTTGTTCATTAGATTCCACTTCTAAGTAAGATAATATGGTATCTGCTTTTTCACCAACTGGCTTATTTCACTTAGCACAATAGTCTCCACTTCCATCTTTGCTGTCACAAAAGGCAGGTGTTTCTTCTTTCTTTGCACTGCATAGTATTTCATTGTGTAAATGCACCAGTTTTTTTATCCACTCATCTACCGATAGGCACTTAGGCCATTTCCAAATCTTGGCTATTGTAAATAGCGCTGCTATGAACATAGGGGTGCATAAGTTCTTTTGAATCAGTGTTTCAGGATTCTGAGGGCATATTCCCAGCAGTGGAATTGCTGGGTCAAAAGGCAGTTCCATTTTTAATTTTTTGAGGAGATTCCATACTGTTTTCCACAGTGGCTGCACCACTCTGCATTCCCACCAACAGTGCACTAGGGTTCCTTTTCCTTCATATCCTCACCAGCACTTGTGGATTTATTAATGATGGTCATTCTGACAGGTGTGATGTGATATCTCATTGTGGTTTTAACTTGCAGCTCTCTGATGGTTCGTGATATTGAGCATTTTTTCATCTGTCAATGGACCGTCTGTATGTCCTCCTTGGAGAAGTGTCTATTCAGGTCCCAAACTACAGCAACTATAGCCTTATGAAGTGTATTTTTAAATAAGACTTGAAAGTCAAAATTATTCCTTGATCCATGGGCTACAGAATGGTGTGTTAGGCACGAAAACATTGTTGTACATCTCCATCAGAGCTCTTGCGTAACCAGGTGCACTGTCAACGAGCAGTGACATTTTGGAAGGAATTTTTTTTTCCTGAGCAGTAAGTCTCAACAGTAGGTTTAAAATACTCAGTAAGCCATGTTGTTAACAGATATGGTGTCATCCATGCTTTGCTGTCCCATTTATAGAGCACAGGTTGAATAGATTTAGCATAATTCTATGGGACCTGTGACTTAGAAAACGGTAAATGCAAACTGGCTTCAACCTGAAGTCTCCAGCTGCATTAGTCCCTACCAAGAGAGTCAGCCTGTCCTTTAAAGTCAGGCATTGACTTCAAATAGGTTTGCTGTCTTGTATGGGCATGGTTCCTGGTACCCCAAAACAATTACAATAGTAATGTCAAAGATAACTGATCACAAATTACTACAACAAATAATAAAAAAGTTTGAAATATTGAAAGAATGACCAAAATGTGACAGAGACACGAAACGAACAAATGCTGTTGGAAAATGGTGCCAGTAAGCCTGCTCAGTGCAGGGTTGCTACAAACCTTCAATTTGTAAAAACAATGCAATTATCTGTGAAACACAACAAAACAAAGTGCAATAAAATAAGGTACGCTTGTATCTTTTAGAATATACCAGGTATCTTTTTGTTACCTAACCTTTTGTCTTTCAGTTTCAGGTGATAGCTCCTGAATCATTCCTAATAGGTAACCTATACTCATTCATCTTATTCTAGTTTTCTCTTTTCCTTCCCTTTCCCCTCAGCTAATTTTTTAGCTGCATTCTTTGTCAAGAACACGTAACATTTAGGTACTATTCTTCTACTTAGGTCCGTACTCTTGATTTTAACCTTAGCTGAAAAAGATAAATGAAACTTTTTTTTACTGCATCTACTGTGAGAATGAAGACCATTCTCAGCAGACTGTCGACATTCCAGAAAATGTCAACAGTACTCTGAGGGGATGCACAGTTATTGTGAAGGGCCCCAGAAGCAGCCTGCAGAGGGACTTCAATCACACTGATGTAGAACTCAATCACTTTGGAAAAAAAAATGAGGCTCTGGGTTGACAAATGGTGGGGAACAGAAAGGAAGTGGCTACCTTCCACACTCTGTGCAGTCGTGTACCCAACACAATCAAGGGCGTCACAGTGGGCTTCAACTACAAGCTGAGGTCTATGTACGCTCACTTCCCCATCAACATGGACATTCAGGAGAACGGTTCTCTTGTTGAAATTTGAAATTTCTTGAGCAAAAAAATACACCCGCAAAGTTCCCATGAGGTCTGTTATTGCTTGTTTAGTATCTCAAGCCCAGAAAGATGAGTTAATCCTTGAAGGAAATGACACTGAACTTGTATAAAATTCAGCTACTTTGATTCAACAAGCCAAAACAGTGAAAAACAAGGATATCAGAAAATCTTGGGGATGATCTTGGGGAATAAGATCCAAGTTGTCCAGCTACAGAAACAGCATGGTGCCATATGATTTGAAAAAAATAAATAAATAAATGAAATATTCTCCGTCACAGTCTTCTTGCAGAAAATTTCCTACACAACTCTACCTGACGAAGCTCAGCCCTTATTACTTCCTCAGGAAGGGCTAGTGAGTGCAATATTCCGACTTCTTGGCACATTCAAGATTGTTTCCTTCCAGTCTTGACACCTGAAGAACAGGTGACTGAATATAGAATCACTGGTTAGCATTGTCTTTCCTCATGCTGCTCTACCATTGTCCTGCTATGTATGTTGCTTTTGAGAAATCTGGTAGTAGTCTAACTGCCCTTGTAAATCATTTCATCTTTTCACCTGGAATCCCTGGGAATTTGTATCTTTAAACACTTATTAGGAAACATCCTAGATTCTGGTATGAACATTTGATATACAGATTTAGGTCTTTTATTTCCAGAGCTTTCTTGGATGATAGTTTTAAATATTGTAATTTTTTCCCCCTTGAGGTACAGTAATTACACACATTAGATTTTTTGGGTCCACCTTCCATTTAAACTGTCAAGTTAAAAAAATAAGTTTTGCCCTGGCTGATTGAGCACCGGCCTGTAAACCAAAGGGTCGCTGGTTGATTCCCAGTCAGGGAACATGCCTGAGTTGTGGGGTGGGTCCCTGGTTGGGGGTGCACAAGAGGCAGCCACACTCTGATGTTTCTCTCCCTCTCTCTCCTTCCCATTCTCTAAAAAGAAATAAATAAAATCTTTAAAAAGAGAATTTAAGAAATCTCATTTTCTGGATTGTTTTCCTGCTTTCTGTCAGTGTTTATTATATTCATATTTGAATCTATTACTCAGCGGGAACCTTATAATTTAGTCTTCATTCCTGATATTATTTTGTCTAATCCTTCTTTTTTCTCTTTTTTTCTTCCTGTTTTTTGTTCCTTTCCGTACTAGCTTTACATTTCTGATTCAAGGTTCTTTCATCACCTCCATCAGCTGGAATGCTTTGATTCCCATTGTTTTTTTTCTTACAGTTCTCTATGGATATGGCCCACTCTGTTCTCTTTCAGTTCATTTCACGGTTAGAGTTCCTAGTTCACGAATACATCTTAAAGTTCGCTTTCTCCTTCTTTTCCTGAAGCACTGTTAATTTTTTCCCTCTTCTTTCTCTTCATTGCCATTTCTCCAAGTCTCCGTGTCTTCACCCCTTCGCTACGAAGCAGTGCTTGTAATTTAAGTGTACCAATTATGGTCGTTTACTTATAAGCTCTTGTCTGTGGTTAGAGAAGAGAGCTGAGAACTGTCAACGTTTAAATCCGTATTCGGTACTTTGGAACGTAGCATCGGAATGAGCCTTCCCTCTCTCACCTTCATACCCACAGGAGTGAGCAAAAGGAGCTCTTAAGAGTCTGATTTATTTCTCTACTTACAGGCAACCTGAAAGTTGTGATAATCTGTTTCTCAATAATGCTGAAGGCATGGGTAGTGTGTGATGTATATGTGCCTTTTGTTGGTTTTACAGGCTTAGAGGAAGGTGGGTGGGAAAATTGGATCAGGCCAGACGTGGAAGTCTACACATGTGTATTTAAACAGTACATTAGAATATATTATCTTAGAATATTGCTTTTGTCACTTTTGGAAACACTTCACCTGTCATTAGATTCACTTTTTGTATCATCTGTACATTTTTCCAGAGTAAGTCGTCTTCATTTATATCTAAATCTGGCTCAGGAACACAGGAGTTTATCTGTAAATTCCATACTAACCTCCGTTAGGCACAGTCTAAGCACTTAATGTGTAGGGTGTACTTAGTCCTCACAAATATTATTACTCCCATTTTATAGACGAGGAAGTGGAGGCTCCAAGAGGCTAAGCAGCTTGCCCAAGGTCATGTAGCTAAAGTGAACACTAGCAACATGAATCAAAGGAATAATCTTAAATATGGGTTAAATTTTAGCTGCTTTTCTCTTTTTTTCTTAATTATGGTTCTGCTAGCTAACTTCTGCAAGCTTTGAAAACAAGCATCAACTACAATTGTTTCAAGTAATATGCCTTTTGAACACTTTGCTCTTCAAAATAGAACGGAAAAATCGTGTCAGGTGACTGACCTTGACTATAAGGTGATGAAATGACTGCAGGTGGGGGGAACCTCCCCTAGCATTTGGGCATATATGGCTACTCTTCATCCGCCACAGGGGAAGTCCAAAGAGAGAATCTAAAATTCACACTGAGTAATATAAAGCTAACATTTAGGATACTGGAGATAGAGGCTAGAGAAAAAAGCTGAAGCACTACAGTGTATGGTTGTTTCATGAGAAGTGAAGTGGGAGGGCTGCTGCAAGGGATACTTCTGTTGGCAGTGCTGTTACCCTTGTTTATCACTGTACTGACAAATGCATGCCTTTTACAAAATAAAAGTTAATTTTTATGAGGTATAAACTACTTTCTAAAAATTCATTAAACTAATAAAAATTGAGAGAGTGATGATATCTGGCATTGGCAAACTGATATAGAAAGGCAAATTCATGCCATCTTTTTGGAGTACAATTTAACGTTACTTATGACACCATAAAAAAAAAAAACTACGTCTTTTGACCATGCAATTCCACTTTTAGGAACCTGCCCTTCAGTCATACTCATAAAACACAAGAATCTATGCAGCACCCTGACTGGTGTGGCTCAGTGGACTGGGCACCAGCTGGCCTGTGAACCAAAAGGTTGTTGGTTCAATTCCCGGTCAGGGCACATGCCTGGGTTGTGGGCCAGGTCCCCTGTTGAGGTGTGTTAAGAGGCCACCAACTGATGTAATTCTCCCACCCTGCCCCAAATAAATAAATAAAATCTTAGAAAAAGAAAGAAAAAATCTACATGGAAGGATTTCTTGCAGCAATAATATAAGAGTGAAAAACTGGAGGCGATCTAACCATCAGCAGGAGAATGACTAGCAAGAGGTAAAACAGTGAGTGAAAATGTACGCTGTGCCCTGGCTGGTGTGGCTCAGTGAACTGACCGCTGGCCTGCGAACCAAAGGGCCACCGGTTTGATTCCCAGGCACTTGCCCAGGTTGCAGGCCAGGCCCCCAATAGGGGGCACGCAAGAGGCAAGCACACACTGATGTTTCTCTCCCTTTTTCTCCTTCCCTTCTCCTCTCTAAAAATAAAGCCTTTGAAAAAATATACATTGTAAAGTATGAATAGTGTGACTCGCTCCTTAGAAGAAATGATATATGCTGGTGTACACAGATTAATATACCTATGCCTGTCTCTATACGCATTTAGAAAGAGCCTAGAAGGAACAGCTAAACTCTGAACAGGGTGAGGATGGGGTAGTAGAACGATTTAAACTTTTTCTCATATTTTTCCTTTCTTTAAAACAGCAAATATATACGACTTCTGTCCCAAAAAGTAGAACAAAAAATCAGGCTGTCATAGTACAGTGGCAAAATCAGTAGAATTTCATTTTTATCTCTGTGACACCCTCATGAACCTTCCTCCCTACAAAACCTAGAAAGGACTTAGAATGTACAGCCATTAAGTTTCAGTACAATCAACCAAAAGTTCCAACAAGAGTATAAACTTCGCCTTGGCCAGTGTGGCTCAGTTGGTTGGGTGAAGTCCCGCAAACCGAAGGTTGTGGCTTTGATTCCTGGTCAGGGCACATGGGTAGGTTCCAGGTTCGGTCACCAGTCCAGGTGCGTACGAGAGACAACCAATCCGTGCTTTTCTCCCTCTCTCTTCCCCTCTCTCCAAAATTAATAAGCATGTCTTTAACAGACACTTTTCCAAGGAGGACATACAGATGGCCCATAGACAGATGAAAAAATGCTCAATATCACTAGCCATCAGAGAGATGCAAGTTAAAACCACAATACCACCTCACACCTGTCAGAATGGCCACCAAATCAACAAACTACAAGTGCTGGAGAGGATGTGGAGAAAAGGGAACCCTAGTGCACTGTTGGTGGGAACGCAGACTGGTGCAGCCACTGTGGAAAACAGTATGGAATCTCCTCAAAAAATTAAAAATGGAACTGCCTTTTGACCCAGCAATTCCACTGCTGGGAATATGTCCTCAATCCTGAAACACTGATTCAAAAGAACTTATGCATCCCAATATTCACAGTAGTATTATTCACAATAGCCAAGATTTGGAAACAGCCTAATTCCCTGTCAGTAGATGAAAGGATAAAAGTCCTGTGGTACATTTACATAATGGAATACTACATACAACAAAAAAAGAACTCTTACCTTTTATGACAGCATAGATGGAAGTGGAGACCATTATACTAAGTAAAATAAGCCAGGTGGCAAAAGACAAACACCATATGATCTTACTTTACTTGTAAGTGGAATCTAATGAACAAAATAAACTAATGAGCAAAGCAGAACAAGAGGCATAGAAACATGGAACAGACTGACAGCTGCAAGAGGGGAAGAGGAAGGCAGGGACTGGTTGAGAGAAGGTTAAGGGATTAGTTTCCTTAACCAATATTGATAAACTGGGCAGTGTCTGTGGGAGTCGGGGGAGAGTTGGTGGAAGGGAACAAAAAGGAAAAAATTTGGACAACTGTAATAGCATAAATAATAAAGTATTTTTTTTTTAAACAGCATATCCTTGGGTGAGGATTAAAAAATAATGATAATATGCCCTGATTGGTATGGTTCAGTGGACTGAGTGGGGCTTGTGAACCAAAGAGTCGCGAGTTCAAATCCTAGTCAGGGCACACGCCTGGGTTGTGGACCATGTCCCCAGTGGGGGGGGGGGTACATGGGAGGCAACCATACATTGATGTTTCTTTCACTCTTTCTCCCTCCCTTACCCTCTCTCTAGAGATAAATAAAATCTTTTAAATAAACAAATGAATGCAAACACATCTAAATATGCAATCAAGTAATAACAGTATCCTTCTGATATGAATAAACTTATCAAAAGCTAACAATTCTCCATTATCCAAACCCATAGGAAACACACATAATTTTCAAAGTTTTATATCTAGTCATGAAATGTAAGTTTTCTATATCCTTAAATTTCAAAGTTGTATGTGTGATCTTACGAAACTCAAAATAAAAATTAATAGATACATTATGATGAACTGACTCAGTAGGAGCTGAAGAGCGACTTGGCTCTTACTGGATTCTTCCTCGCTCCATCCACCACAGGATGGAGAGCACAGTCTAGCAGAGTGATACAATTCGTTGGCCTAAACAGATAGGCCTTCGTTCTTTCTAAGCTTGCTACTGGGAGGAAAATAAATGGTAAAGATTTGGGATTACTGGGGTTTTGTTTTCCACAAGTTCAGTGTGAAAGAAAGAATAAACTCAGGTCAGTGACACAATCATAAGGAAATGAAAAACAGCAATATCCTGAATAACCTACCTAGAGAAACTGAAAAGTACCCAGGGAATGATAAGAGAGGTCAATATATTATATAACTATATTCTAAGATTTAAAGTAACAGTGAGCAAAAGGAAGTTATTCTTTAAACTATAAGAAATGCAAATTTCTACCTCTTTGGGTTCTGGTTCCATTACTTATATGACTTTGGATATAACAATTACTTGGGTCTCAGTTTCCCTCTCTTCTAAATAAGGAAAACACCACTTACCACACAGGAAGGATGTATGATAAAATAAATAATTCACATGAATGGGCTTTCAGTTCTTCAGAAGAAAG